>JAODAL010017919.1:0-76262 GCA_025379985.1 Phyllomedusa bahiana | reverse complement strand
CCTTCCCCAGGGGGAAAAGTGTACAGAGCGGAGCCCTCCGGGGGGATCGTGTACAGAGGGAGTCCTCCAGGGGGTCTGTACGAGCGGGCCCTCCAGGGGTCCTGACAAGGGGGAGCCCTCCAGGGAGATCGTGTGCAGAGCGGAGTCCTCCAGGGGGATCGTGTACAGAGCGGAGTCCACAATGGAGATCGTGTGCAGAGCGGAGTCCACCGGGGGGATCGTGTGCGAGCGGAGTCCTCCAGGAGAATCTGTCAGACGGAGTCCTCCAGGGAGATCGTGTGCAGAGCGGAGTCCTCCAGGGGGATCGTGTGCAGAGCGGAGTCCTCCAGGGGGATCGTGTACAGAGCGGAGTCCTCCAGGGGGATCGTGTGCAGAGCGGAGTCCTCCAGGGGGATCGTGTACAGAGCGGAGTCCTCCAGGGGGATCGTGTACAGAGCGGAGTCCTCCAGAGGGCCCGTTCATTGAATCTGCAGAGTATAAATGTTGAGGTGTCTTGTCCCCGGGTGCTTTCTGCAGGTATCAATTCCAGGCCGCCTTGGCCCCCTGTACCCCGGCTCTGGACCGTTCTGCCCCCCTCTCCCCTCTCTGCCCCGCTCTGGCCGCCTCTGCCCCCTGTCCCCCGGCTCTGCCCCCTGTCCCCCGGCTCTGCCCCCTCTGCCCCGCTCTGGCCGGCTCTGCCCCCAGTACCCCGGCTCTGGCCGCCTCTGCCCCCGGGACCCCGGCTCTGGCCGCCTCTGCCCCCTGTACCCCGGCTCTGGCCGCCTCTGCCCCCTCTGCCCGGCTCTGGACCGTTCTGCCCCCCACTGCCCCGCACTGGCCGCCTCTGCCCCTCTGCCCCGCTCTGGCCGCTTTGGCCGCCTCTGCCCCGCTCTGGACTGCTCTGCCCCCTGTACCCCGGCTCTGGTCCGTTCTGCCCCCTGTACCCCGGCTCTGCCCCCTCCTGCCCCGCTCTGGACAGTTCTGCCCCCTGTACCCCGGCTCTGGACCGTTCTGCCCCCTCTGCCCCGCTCTGGCCGCCTCTGCCCCCTGTACCCCGGCTCTGCCCCCTGTCCCCCGGCTCTGCCCCCTCTGCCCCGCTCTGGCCGCCTCTGCCCCCTGTACCCCGGCTCTGCCCCCTGGACCCCGGCTCTGGCCCCCTGTGCCCCCTGTACCCCGGCTCTGGCCGCCTCTGCCCCCCCCCCTCTGCCCGCCCCCTGACCGTTCTCCCCCCTCTGCCCCCCCCCCTCTGGCCGCCTCTGCCCCCTCTGCCCCGCTCTGGCCACCTCTGCCCCCTCTGCCCCGCTCTGGACAGTTCTGCCCCCTGTACCCCGGCTCTGGACCGTTCTGCCCCCTCTGCTCCCCTCTTGCTGGTTTTGACCCCCTCCCGCTTCTACCTCATGGACTTCAGAGTGAATGCTTCCAGCAGCCGTTTCCTGTCCTGTGCTGCCCTCTAGTGGTCACAGATACAGGGGCACGGGTGTATGAAACGCGCTGCGACACTTTTCTGCTGTGGTTTCCGACATATTTATAAAATATTTGTGCCAAGAGCATCCGCGCCATCCAACATCCCCGACACCTCGGCACCAGCTCATAGGGGGCGCCACGTCCAGAGGATTAGGCACATTTATGAATGTGGCTCCACAGAAAGTAGGAATGACTGATCCAGCCACGTGCACAGGGGCGAGGCCGAGAGGAAACTTGTCTGACATTGTGCTCCCCTCTCGGTGACTCTGAGGGCCCTCAGCTCCTGGACTGTAATGCAGACATGTCCGACGCAGCCTAAAACCAATAGATAAACATGGAGGCCACCCTCAGCTCAGATCCTAGAGGGGTGCGGGTGTTACCTCCATTACTCAACATCATCAGTCAGTCCCAAATAAACCCACCTCCCCAACAACTCAGAACCCCTACACCAACCAAGCGCAACCTACCCAAACCCCCCAAGGCACCTACACCAACACCTACTTGCGCCCACCTACACCCACTACAACCTCCCCTCACCAAAAACCTACAGGAAACCCTAACCCCCCCTTTACAGCCACCTACCCCCCAAAACACTACAGCGCACCTACCCAACACCTATACCCCACTACACAACACTTTTACGCCCCCCTACACCAACACCACAGATAAACCACACCAACACCAGCACCAACCTACACCAAAAACCTACAGCGCACCTACCCCAAACACCTAAGGCCACCTAAAACCAACACCTACAGCCAAGCGAACCTACACCCACCTACAGCGGCACCACACCAAACAACTACAGCGCACCTACAGCGTAACCTACACCAAAACACCTACAGCTGTCAACCTACACCAACACCTACAGCAGCCACCTACCCCAACACCCTACAGCTGCAACCTACACCAACACCAGCCCCACACACCTACAGTCTCACCTACACAAACACCTACAGACTCAACTACACCAACACCTACAGCACCACCTACACCAACACCTACAGAGCCACCTACACCAACACCTACAGCGCACCCTACACCAAAAACCTTACAACGCACCTACACCAACACCCTACAGCGAAACCTTACACCAAAAATACCCCCATACACCAACACAAGCTGCACCTACACCAACACCTACAGGGCCACCTACCCAACACCTAAGCTGCACCAACCACAACACACTAAAAGCTCTCACCTACACCAACACCTACAGCGCCACCTACACCAACACCTACAGCGCCACCTACACCAACACCTACAGCGCCACCTACACCAACACCTACAGCGCAACCTACACCAACACCTACAGCGCCACCTACACCAACACCTATAGCTGCACCTACACCAACACCTACAGCGTCACCTACACCAACACCTACAGCGTCACCTACACCAACAACTACAGCCCCACCTACATCAACACCTATAGCTGCACCTAGACCAACACCAACAGCACCACCTACACCAACACCTACAGCGCAACCTACACCAACACCTACAGCTGCACTTACACCAACACCTATAGAGCCACCTACACCAACACCTACAGCCCACCTACCCCAAACCCTTTACAGCTCCCCTACACCAACACCTACAGCCCCACCTACACCATAAAACCTAAAACGCACCTACACCAACACCTACACGAAACCTACCCCAACTACTTAGCCAAACCTACACAACATATAGCTGCACTCAACAACACCTACACCAAACCTATAGCGCACCAACACCAACACCTACATCGCCACCTACACCAACACCTAAAGCTGCACCTACACCAACACCTACAGCGTACCCTCACCAAAAACCTACGCGTCACCTACTCACAACAACCTACAGCACCACCTACACCAAACACCTAAGCGCACCTAACCAAAAACCTAAAACAGCAGCAACCTACACCAAAAACTACAGCGCCACCTACACCAAAAACCTACACGCACCCAACTAACACCTCGCCACCTACTACCAACCAACCTACACCCCGCCACCTACACCAACACCTACAGCCCCATACACCAACACCTACAGCGCCACCTAACACCAAAACACATCGCCACCTACTCCAACACCTACGCTCACCTACACCAACACCTACAGCATCACCTCACCCCAAACCACCCTACGGCCACCTACAGCTAACACCCCACCAAACACCTACAGCTCACCTAAAACCAAACACTAACCCCCTGCGCACCTACACCAACACCTACAGCACCACCTACCCCAAAACCCCCTACAGCTGCACCTACGCCAACACCTACAGCACCACCTACACCAACACCTACAGCGTCACCTACACCAACACCTACACCATCACCTACAGCGCAACCTATACCAACAACTACAGCGCCACCTATGGCAACACCTACAGCGCCACCTACACCAACACCTACAGCGTCACCTACACCAACACCTACAGCGCCAACTACACCAACACCTACAGCGCCACCTACACCAACACCTACCGCGCCACCTACACCAACACCTACAGCTGCACCTACACCAACACCTACAGCGCCACCTACACCAACACCTACAGCACCACCTACACCAACACCTATAGCTGCACCTACACCAACACCTACAGCGTCACCTACACCAACAACTACAGCACCACCTACACCAACACCTACAGCGCCACCTACACCAACACCTACAGCGTCACATACACCAACTTCTACAGCACCACCTACACCAACACCTACAGCACCACCTACACCAACACCTACAGCACCACACACCCCCTACAGACCACTCCCACCAACACCTACAGCATCACCTACACCAACACCTACAGCGCAACCTACACCATCACCTACAGCGCAACCTACACCAACACCTACAGCGCCACCTACAGCAAAACCTACAGCGCAACCTACACCAACACCTACAGCGCCACCTACACCAACACCTACAGCGCCACCTACACCAACACCTACAGCGTCACCTACACCAACACCTACAGCGTCACCTACACCAACACCTACAGCGTCACCTACACCAACACCTACAGCACCACCTACACCAACACCTACAGCGTCACCTACACCAACACCTACAGCACCACCTACACCAACACCTACAGCGTCACCTACACCAACACCTACAGCGCCACCTACACCAACACCTACAGCATCACCTACACAAACACCTGCAGCTGCACCTACACCATCACCTACAGCGCAACCTATACCAACAACTACAGCGCCACCTACGGCAACACCTACATCGCCACCTACACCAACACCTACAGCGTCACCTACACCAACACCTACAGCACCACCTACACCAACACCTACAGAGCCACCTACAGAGGCACCTACACCAACACCTACATCGTCACCTACACCAACATCTACAGCGTCACCTACACCAACACCTACAGTGCAACCTACACCAACACCTACAGAGCCACCTACAGAGGCACCTACACCAACACCTACATCGTCACCTACACCAACACCTACAGCGCCACCTACACCAACACCTACAGCATCACCTACACCAACACCTACAGCTGCTCGTTCACCAACACCTACAGCGCCACCTACACCAACACCTACAGCACAACCTACACCAACACCTATAGCTGCACCTACACCAACACCTACAGCGCCACCTACACCAACACCTACAGCTGCACCTACACCAACACCTATAGCTGCACCTACAGCAACACCTACAGAGCCACCTACAGCACCACCTACACCAACACCTACAGCGGCACCTACACCAACACCTACAGCTGCACCTACACCTACACCTATATTTGCACCCACACCAACACCTACAGCGCCACCTACACCAACACCTACAGCGCCACCTACACCAACACCTACAGCATCACCTACACCAACACCTACAGCTGCACCTACACCAACACCTACAGCACCACCTACACCAACACCTATAGCGCCACCTACACCAACACCTACAGCTGCACCTACACCAACACCTACAGCGCCACCTACACCAACACCTACAGCTGCACCTACACCAACACCTACAGCTGCACCTACACCAACACCTACAGCGCCACCTACACCAACACCTACAGCGCCACCTACACCAACACCTACAGCGCCACCTACACCAACACCTATAGCTGCACCTACACCAACACCTACAGCATCACCAACACCTACAGCGCCACCTACACCAACACCTACAGCGCCACCTACACCAACACCTACAGCACCACCTACACCAACACCTACAGCGCAACCTACACCAACACCTACAGCGCCACCTACAGCGCCACCTACACCAACACCTACAGCGCCACCTACACCAACACCTACAGCATCACCTACACCAACACCTACAGCGCCACCTACACCAACACCTACAGCTGCACCTACACCAACACCTACAGCGCCACCTACACCAACACCTACAGCATCACCTACACCAACACCTACAGCATCACCTACACCAACACCTACAGCGGCACCTACAGCGTAACCTACACCAACACCTACAGCATCACCTACACCAACACCTACAGCATCACCTACACCAACACCTACAGCTGCACCTACAGCGCCACCTACACCAACACCTACAGCATCACCTACACCAACACCTACAGCATCACCTACACCAACACCTACAGCGCCACCTACACCAACACCTACAGCTGCACCTACACCAACACCTACAGCGCCACCTACACCAACACCTACAGCTGCACCTACACCAACACCTACAGCGCCACCTACACCAACACCTACAGCGCCACCTACACCAACACCTACAGCACCACCTACACCAACACCTACAGCACCACCTACACCAACACCTACAGCACCACCTACACCAACACCTACAGCATCACCTACACCAACACCTACAGCATCACCTACACCAACACCTACAGCGCCACCTACACCAACACCTACAGCTGCACCTACACCAACACCTACAGCGCCACCTACACCAACACCTACAGCGCCACCTACACCAACACCTACAGCGCAACCTACACCAACACCTACAGCGCAACCTACACCAACACCTACAGCGCCACCTACACCAACACCTACAGCGCAACCTACACCAACACCTACAGATGCACCTACACCAACACCTACAGTGTCATCTACACCAACACCTACAGAGCCACCTACACCAACACGTACAGCACCACCTACACCAACACCTACACCAACACCTACAGCGCCACCTACACCAATACCCACAGCGCAACCTACACCAACACCTACAACGCAACCTACACCAAAACCTACAGCATCACCTACACCAACACCTACAGCACCACCTACACCAACACCTACAGCGCCACCTACACCAACACCTACAGAGCCACCTACAGCGCCACCTACACCAACACCTACAGCGCAACCTACACCAACACCTACAGCGCCACCTACACCAACACCTACACCAACACCTACAGCGCCACCTACACCAACCCCCTATAGCGACCTCCCCAAAACCCCCTAAGTGCTCCTACCAACCCCCTACAGCGCCACCTACCCCCAAAATTGCACTGCACCTACACCAACACCTAAAAAGCCCCAAACCCCCCTCACCCCCCTACACACCACCACACCAACCCTACAGCACACCTACCCCAAAACACCTAATCTGCACCTACCCAAAACCCCTACGCACCCCCTCGCTGCACCTACACCAACACTTACAGCACCACCTCACCAATACCTAAAGCTGAAACCCCCACACCAAAAAAGCTGCACCTACCCCAAACACCTACAGCATCACCTCCCCAAACACCTAACGCAACCAAAACCAAACCTACAGCATCACCTACACCAACCCCTACCGTCACCAACCCCAACACTACTCTGCTCCTACCCAACCCCCTATAGCCCCCTACACAGCTAGGGGGGCCATAGTTTAGGGTGTTTTGGGGTGTAGTAGTTGTAGGACATGGATATGTTGGGTGTGGTATTTGTATGACATGGATATTTTGGGTGTGGTATTTGGACATGGATGTATGGGGGTAGTATTTGTAGAAAAGAATATGTTGGGTTGGAGTTGTAGGACAGGGACAGGGTTGGGTGTAGTATTTTTCAATTTTTCATAGTTTGAAGGCCGAAAAAAGACAAGTCGCCATCTTTCAGCCTGTTTGCTAAGGTTTTTGATCCAGAAAAGGGAAAAAAACCCCCAAATAGGTAAAGCCAATTGTCCTCATTTTAGGGAAAAATTCCTTCCTGACTCCAATCTGGCAATCAGAAAAATCCCTGGATTCAATGACCCCTCTCGCTGAATCCTAGTCACTATACCTGTTATATTATTACGCCCAGAAATGCATCCATACCCTTTGTTGAACTCGTTATTGAATTCACCAGGACCCAGTCCCTCCGGCAGATATTTCCATAGTCTCACCTGCTCTGACAGTAAAGAATCCCTATTCTATGTTTATGTAGAAACTTTTCGTTCCTCAAGACATAAAAAGAAGGTATAAGGATGCCCCCTTGTTCTAGATACAGCCCTGTGTATAAATAAATCTTGGAGAGATCTCTATATTGACCTTTGATTTATTTAAACAAATTTAATTATTCCCCCGAAGCCATCTTTTCTCTAAACTTTAATAACCCTAATCTTGCCTCTTTTCGTGTACCTGAAGTCCACCCAGTCCTTTTATTATTTTTGTTGCCCTCGCTTTGTACCTGTTCAAAGCCTACAATGTCTTTCCTGTACACTGGTGCCCAAAACTGTACACAATATTCCATGTGTGGTCTAACCATTGACTGTATAATGGAGAATAATGTTCTCACATGTGCATCTATTCCCTTTTAATGTCACCCCATGTTCCTTATTTGCTTTGGCTGCTGCTGCCTGACACTGCTGCTACAAGTTAAGTTTATGTAACGTTCCGGACACGAAGTGGATCCACTGACCATCCCGCAAAGCGATGGTGTAAGCCACGCCAGGGAACGGAATCTAAGTAGGTCCCGTATTCACCAGAGCCCGCCGAAAAGCGGGGAATGGACTTGCTGTGGCGGAGTCAACTAGTCGCCCCCCTTACGTGACTTGCTTTCGGTGCAGCCGAAGTATATCGTGGCCTCAAAATCGTCAGGCAGGCTCGAAGTCGGGGTCAGGCAGGAGGTCAGGGCAGCAAGCAGAGGTACGTGTCAGTAGACGAAGCAAGGGTACGGTAACAGCGGTAGATCTGGACAAGACAATAGGAACGCTTTCTCTAAGGCAAAGGCACTAAAGATCCGGCATGGAGCGGGCTGAAGCGCCCAGGGAAATAGAGTCAGTGCCCGGACAATTACCCATTTACCGGCGCACTGCCCCTTTAAATCTCACAGAGCCTGCGCGCGCCGGTCTCCCTTCCTTTATGATCACAGGACGGCAGCTGCGCCGGACAGGAGGAGACTGCGGGGAGACAGGAGCGCGTCTGGTAATTATTACAAGCCGTGTAGCGAGTGCGCCCATGCCGCCCCGATCACCCTGGCTGCGGCGGCACCCGTGCTCCCGGGGACCGGGGCATGAGTTGCGTGCTGCGCCCGCAGGAGGGAATCACGGGCGCGGACGCAACCGTAACCCCCCCCCATAGCCCTCCCCCCCACTTCCTGGCCTGGATAAATCTCTTGCAAGCAACTCACGGTCCAAGATGTAGTCCTCACCTGCTTTCCATACGATCTCTCCCACCGACCAAACTCCTTCCAGTCGATCATGAAGTACCACCTAACACCCCCCCCGCCTTCCCTTGATGTCTTCATGTCTTAAAGGAACTCATTTACAGGTGGGAATATGTTGTAGCTTCCCGCTTCAGAAGATGGAGGATTGATCCTCGGGAAAAAACGGTTTCATGACAACCCCGTCATCAACAAGGAGACATGGAAGAGTTGGTGAATACGCATTGTGGGTGGGAGCCGAGTTTGTAGGCAGCCGGGTTTGATGCGGGCGAGTACCTCAAATGGTCCTACTACCGGGGGCCTCCACTTTGTACGGAGGGGATCTCCACCGGTTATATCTGGCCGATAGCCAGACCATTGTCGCCTAGGCGAAAACAACTGGGGAGGGTCCTTCTATACTTGTCCGCTTGTGGCCTTCATACAGGCGCAGGATGCATGCTGCAGAGACTGGCGCGTCTTTTCCAAATGGACACCAGATCTTGGGCAGAGTGTCCCGCTGCTGGCACTCGTGTCCGATTGATGGAGACAATGGTAATGGAGGGCGGGGATGCTGCCATCAGACGATGAAAAAATGGGGAGTTACCAGTGGATTTCCGACTCCAGGGAATTATAGGAAAACTCCGCCCAAAGAGCAAGCTGCCCAGTCATCCTGTCGAGCCGAGACACAAATGTCGTAAATATCCTCCAGAATCTGATTGAATCCCTCCACTTGGCCGTTCGTCTGCGGTGGTAGGCGTATAGAGAAGTCAGTTTCACCTGCAACCGAGATGCAGAGGGCCCCCAGAAACCTCACACAAATTGGACTCCCCGATCCGAGACAATGTGCTGCGGAAGTCCGTGAAGGCGGAAGATGTGGAGAAAAAATGGTTGGCCAACTGGGGGGGCAGGAGGTAGTCCCTGGCAACCGGAATGAAGTGCCCACATCTTCAGAAAAAACGTTCCGCGCGCGACCACCCATGAAGACCGTTTGCCCGCAGAGGGAGGCAGATCCGTGACGAAATCCATTGCCACATTGAGTCCAAGGGTCCCTAGGGAGGGCAGCGCGGCTGGAGCAAACCGCGGGTTGGTGGCGAGGAGTTTTGTTACGAGCACAGTAACGCAGGACTTCCACGAAATCCTTGATGTCCCTAGCAAGTTCCGGCCACCAGTAAAAACTAGAGATTGAAGATAGGAGGGATTTACGTGCTCCCTGGGTGGCCAGTCCACAAGAAACCCCGTGTCCCCATTTCAAAATTCTCCTCTGAGTCGCATGACGGACATAAGTTTTCCCTGGAGGAACCTGTATACGCAGATCTCCTGGAGCCACCGAGATCAGGTGTTCAGGGGGAAATTATATGCTGGTGCGTACACTCCTCACACCGAACACATCGGAGACAACGAGGAGAGCGCATCGGCCCTATGTTCTTCTCTGCTGGCCGAAAATGTATCTGAAAATTGAAGCGCGAGAAGAACAGGGACCACCTGGCTTGAGTGGGTTGAGCGTTGGGCCCGATTGAAGGCTTGAAGGATTTTTGTGGTCGATAGAAAATGTGTGATGGGTAGCATGAGACCCTCCAGAGATAACGCCACCTCTAGAGCCAATCTTGATCGCCCAGCAACTCCCGATCTCTACGATGTTGAAATTTGCACTCGCCGCGGCCAGTATTGGTAGCTAAAAGTCTTGGCGAAGAGACAAGACACGCACACAGGTGTTACCATTCTGGCTTTAGAGCGGCATCCCTTCCTGCATAAGACTCGCGCGATAAAGCGCCAGCCCCGACCGAGGCAGAGTGCGTCCACATCCAAAGACTCCAAGAAATAAAGTGGTTCTTCTCGGAAATCCGTATCTTTGGGGAAGTTCATAACGGGCGCCTAGGAGAAAAGTCTATGCCTTAATTGAGCAAACGCGCTTTCGCCTCTGTGCGCCACTGCCTAAGATTGGAGTACTTTCTTTGGTACAGGTCGCAATGATAGGTTGCCACCAGCGTAGCAATAATTGCAGTGATAAACTGACGCGGTAATTAGTTACCGAGGCATAGCCGACGTGAATAGTCACGCTGTAATCTCTAGCTCCGATCGTATAGTCGCACCACACTGTCAGGTTGATTAATAAAGGCCCACTGCCCAGAACATCCGACAGCTTTGGCATGATCCATCTGCTGACTAAATAGGCCACCGACGTCCAGAGAGTGACAGTACTCCACTTAAAGGAACGGGAGGGTCGTATATCGTTCATGTGAGGAAGACGATAGCATAATAACTAACCACTACTAAAGATCGTCTAGAACAGTGTGGTTGGCGACCGTAAACCCTACCAATACCTTAGGTCCCGCTGTTAGACATGGAGCGATGAGTCTCCACATCGTGCACTTAGGACACAATACCTAGAATCGTCAGGTCCATAGGACAACCACGGACACACGATGTAGAAGGAGATCACCGGAAGATAAATCGTTTACACCGAATTTCCTGAACTGACGCTGGGAGCGTATGCGCACAAACCGCGAAAGAGTGAGACAATGAACTATCATAAATTCTAAAATTGTCTCCATAATACCCTTTTTGTTTAAAACAAGCAAAAGAACTCTTCCCAACACGATCATTCCCCCTCTTCGAAATGCGGATGAGGTTGATTTAGTTGAGTCGAGCTCCCATGCAGTAACCCAAATTAAACACAAATCCAATAACTGATCAAGCTTTGAGAAACAATTCCTTTGCCCAACGAAATCTGTCTCGATACTTAATACCTTATACAGTCTCCGTGCGTTATCAGCGAGCAGGGGGCTAGCGGTTTTTTCACCGTGAATCTGTATAAATGCAATTTTAGAACCAACACTTTCCGAACTAGTGCGATAACCCGGCCCTTGTCATAGTGCACCAACATGATTTATAACTTGATTAATTCTCTGCCTATCGATGAGGAAAAATAACCTGCCCCCGCAGGGTAGGAGGAGACATTGCGTATAAAAACAATGCCCTTCTGACATGAGAGCTTTTATCCTGGGAATATAAAGGAGTCTCGAGACATGAGCGCACTGGATTCTCTAGAGTACCATGCTTGATGTAGTATGGGTTAACAATGACCCTGCCCCTAGAGAGGGACTGGGAACTCCTCCTGCAGATGATCGAGAATAGGGCGTCACATCAAAGGGGCCTAATTAGTGGGGTCAGAGCGAAGAATCTCGGACCATGCCATGTCTCCGAGATAAGACTTGCTAACAACGGCAAGAATCCTGGTATTATTTTTTCCGTAAGCGAGTAATCCTGCAAGACGAGTCCTGGAGATGAACGAGGTTTGAGAGAAGGGAACGTAAGCGACGCACCGGCGAGGTGCCACCATACAAGAGTTCAATCAGTTGGGTCCCCAGCGCACGACCTCCGCCGGTCATTCCAATTGAGTGTAGGGCATGGCGCTCGCACTAGCAGCCACGTGGCCCCAACAGATCGCAGAGGAAGACCGAGGCAATACGTTAGAGGGAGATCTTCTCCTTATGCAGGATGCCACGTTGGAGGGTCACCGCTTGGTCCTGTATCGGATGCGCTCCAAGCAGCTCCCCTGTGACGGATGATATCACCAACGGCTTCTCCAGTCTAACCACAGGAAGCTGGTAAACATGGATACAAGGCGGCGTGAATAAAGTTCCCGCAAGAACCGGAGTCCAGGAAACGCAGCGAGCTGGATTACAAGACCGGTCGGTCCTGATCTCCACCGCATAGTCAGGCGAGGAGAGAAGAGTTCTCACCTAGGGATGCCTCCTAACATAGCCTAGGTGCGGCGCGTTTCCTTCCGGACGTTTGGGGGCGAAGCGACACTCCTCCCGAATAAATGATCCCGGACTGGGCGCAGTACAGACATAGCTTCTGTGCACGCCCGACGGGATAATTTCCTGCTCAGAAATTGTGGACTTGATTCCACCTGCATGTGGTTCCTCCTAGATGGTAAGGAAGCGGCAGAGGAGGTCTCATGGAAAACCGGAGCCATGCTGTGGCAGACGGCGGGGTCGCGCCAGGTGCGATCTTGGCGGAGCTCTTCTTAGCCTCACTGCTAAGCGCACGTCAAATGCGCTGTGGCCAGGTGGATAACTCGCTCATAGTATGAGGATGGCAAATCTCTTCGGCAAGGCGTCCTTGTACTGCTGGAAAGGCCTTCCTTAAAGGTGCGCGCAGGGCGGCCCTCATTCCCAGGACAGCTCTGATGCCAGGGTGCGAAACTGCACTGCGGACTCCCCGACTGAATTTTCACCCTGGCGTAGGTTTCAGATTGCCGTCTCCTCGGAAGAGGCTCGAGCTGGTTCTCTCGAAGACACTGCGGAATTCAGCGAGGAAAGCCTGCTTATCCGCAGTCACCGGATCGCTCCTGTCCCATAGCGGCGTAGCCCAGGCCAGGGCTTTCCCGGCACCAACAGGCTGACCACGAACGCCACCTTTGGAACGTTCTGACAAGAAATTGTGTCCCCCATTCAAACTCGATGTGCATGGTGCAACTGGTGAGGAAAACCCCTGCACAGCTTTGGATCGACCCGTCAAATTTGCAGTGCAGCACAAACCGGAGCTTGGGTCCCAACGGAGCCAGTGGAGCCGCCGAGCGGGAGCGCGCACAGAGGAGGGTGGAGGATGCTGCTGTCGTTTGACGAGTTCTGCACCATGGCGGTCACTGCTCCAGCTGTTGCCCCTGCTTGGGCCAGTTTGCTGAGACTGTCGGTCACCCACGCGAATAGGTCCGCCACACACTGGCAAGGCGTACCTTGGCGGGATCCCCCATTGCCGGATCTTAACTGTAATCGGTTCCGTACGTAAGGAGTGGATTTCCACTGGGTCCACCGCAACGATGGTGTAAGCCGCGCCATGGAACGGAATCTAACGTAGGTCCCGGTATTCCACCAGAGCCCGCCGCAAAGCTGATGGACTTTCTGCCGGCGGGAGTCTACCAGGATCGTCCCCCCTACAGTGACTTGCTTGCGTGGCCATCCGATTTATAGCGTGGCGCCAAAATCGTCGGCAGCCCTCGGAAGTCGGGGTCAGGCAGGAGGTCAGCGCGGCAGCAATAGTTTAACGTGGTCATAGACGGAAAGCAAGGTACGGTAACACGGTAGTTCTGGACAAGACAATAGTGAACCGCTTTCTTTCACTTATAAGGCAAGGCACTAAAGAATCCGGCAGGGAGCGGGCGGAAGCGCCCAGTGAAATAGAGGCAGTCCCCCGGAAATTTCCCCAAATTTTAGGGCGCACTGCCCCTTTAAAAATCTCAAGGGCCGGCGGCGCGCCCCTTAGATCACAGGGAGCGCGCCCCGGAAAAGGAGGAGATTTGGGGGGGAGACAGGAGCGGGGCCCTGGGTAAGTGTTTTAAAACCCGGGGAGGGGAGTCCCGCCCGCGCCGGACCCCCCGGGCGGCCCGGCGGGCCCCCGCCCCGGGGGAAGGGGCAGGTTGCGGCGGCCCCCAGGGGAGGGATCGGGGCCCCGGACGCAACAGTTTACTGCCCCAACCCAGGATTCCAAGTCCTTCTGCGTCACTTTTCCCCAGTTTTTTTTCCATTTAACATGTAATCATGTAAGGGGATTTTTCTCCCCATGTGAAAAACCCTTGTTTTAAACCCATTTGAAAAAACCCTTTTTTTTTTCTTTCTCCCCATTTCCTGCCCGGCCCCCAAATTTAAAGACCCCTTTTTTAATAATCATAATCCTTCTTTTTGGTTGTTTTCTTTACAGAGTTTTAGTTTCTCTGCAAAGATCGATATTTTTACTGTGTTTTCCCCTGTGAAAGTTCATTAATAAAAAATTGTTAAAGAGGATTTTAGTTGTTGGAAAAGGGGGATGTTTTGGGGTGTAGTAGTTTTTGGGACTTTGGTTATGTAGGGGGGTGGTGGGTTGTGGGGACTTAAAAATATGTTGGGTTTTTAGTAGTTGTAGGACTTGGTTTTTTAAGGTTGGGGTTGTTTTTTTGGGTTTTGTAGGCAGGGATTTTTGGGTTTTTGTGGGGGTTTTAGGTGTAGGGAAACATGGTTTATGTGAGGTTGGGGAGTTGTGGGGTTTTTGATTGTGGGGGTTTTTGGTAGTTGAAGGACATGGTTTTTTTGGGGTGGTATTTGTGGGGCAGGGATTTGTTGGGGTGGTAGTTTTTGGGACTGGTTTGTGGGGGGTGTTGTGGGGTTTGGATTTGGGGGTTGGGGGTTTTGTGGCGGTAGTTTTTAGTTGTGGGACAGGGAATTTTTGGGGTTTGTGGTATTGTGGGGAACATGGATTGTTGGGTGTGGTAGTTGGGGGAAACATGGATATTTGGGGATTTGGTATTTGGTTAGGCCCCATGATTGTTGGGTGGGTAGTTTTTAAGGAATGGTTTTTTGGGGGTGGGGTTTGTTAAGGACTTGGTTTTGGGTGGGGTAGTTGTAAGCAGGGTTTTTGGGGGTGTGGTGGGTTGTAGGACATGGTTGTTTTGGGCTGGGGGAGTTGTGGGACTTGGATGTTTGGGTGTGGTTTTTGAAAGGTGGATATGTTGGGTGGTAGTTTTTGGCGGGGATGTTTTGGGTGTAGTGGGTTGTGGGAAAGGGATTTTCGGTGTTTTGTTGAAAAAAAGGGATGGTTTGGGTGGTAGTTGTGGGACATTGGTTTTTATGTTGGGTTTGTAGTTGTGGACAGGGAATGGGGGGTTGTAGTAGTTTTTGGCGGGGATTGTTGGGGGGGGTTTGTTGTGGGGACTGGATATTTTGGGGTTAGTGTTGTGGGAACATGGAAGGGTTGGGTGTGGTGTTTAGGACATGGATATGTTGGGGGGTTGGAGTTTTTGGACATGGATTTGTTGGATGTAGTAGTTGTGGGAAAAGGATATGTAAGGTGGGGTTTAAGTTTTGGACGGGGGATATTTTGGGGGTTGGTAGTTGTAGGAAAAAGAATTTTGGGGGGGTTGTAGTTGTAGGCAGGGAATTTGTCGGTGTGGTAGTTGTGGGAAACTTTGGAATTTGGGTGTGGTGTTTTAGGACAGGGAATGGGGGGGTTGGGTAGTTGTAGGACTTTGAATGTTGGGTGGGGGTAGTTTTTAGGAAAAGGATTTTGTGGTTTGGGGTTTAGTTTGGAACATGGATATTTTTGGGTGGGTAGTTGTAAAATTTTTGGATATTTTGGGGGTGGGGTTGTTGTAGGAATGGAAAATTTTGGGTGTGGTGTTGGTGGGAAACATGGATTTAGGGTTGGGTGTGGTAGTTTTTGGGGGGGGGGGAAATTTTGGATTTTTTGGGGGTGTGGAAAGTTGTGGAATGGAATTGTTGGGGTTTTAGTTGAAAGGACTGGATTTTGGGTGGGTTTTGGTGGTTAGGTTGTAGGGGGACAGGGATATGTTGGGTGTAGTAGTTGTAGGACAGGGAAATGTTGGGTGAAAGTATTTGTAGGACATGGATGTTTTGGGGGTGTGGAGTTTAGGACATGAATGTGTCAGGTGTAGTAGTTGAAAGGAGGGGGGATTTTTGGGTGGTATTTGTAGGCAGGAATTTTTGGGGTGGTAGTTTTTGGACAGGATGTGTTGGGTGTGGTAGTTGTAGGACAGGGAATGTTTTTGGGGGGTAGTATTTTGTAGGACATGGATTTGGGGGGTGTGGTAGTTGTAGGACATGGATGTGTTGGGGGGGTTAGTTGTAGGACTGGTTTTGGGTGTGGTAGTTTGGGGCCCAGGGATGTTTTGGGGTGTTTGTTGTGGGAAAAGGGAATATTTTTGGGTTTTTGGGTAGTTGTAGGACATGGTTGTTTGGGTGTTTTTGGTTGTAGGACTTGGATTTTTTGGGGTGTGGTAGTTTAGGAGGGGAATGGGGGGGTTTGTTTGGCTTTTTTGGGGTTGTTGGTGGACAAGGGAATGTTGGGTGTGGTAGTTGTGGGGACAGGATTTTTTGGGGTTTGGGGTTTTAGTTTGGTAGGAATGAGATTTTTTGGGGTTGGGGTTTTAGTTGTGGGGACGGGGATTGTTGGGTTTTTGGTTGTTTGGGGACAGGGATATTTTTGGGGGTTTTTGGGTTGTGGGGACATGGTTGTGGGGGTTTTTGTAGTTTTTGGGACATGGATTTTTGGGGTGTGGTAGTTTTTAGGACAGGGAAATATTTTGGGTGTGGTATTTGGGGTGGGGACAGGGAAATTTTGGGGTTTGTGGTATTTTGTAGGACATGGATATTTTGGGTGTGGTAGTTATAGGACATGGATGTGTTTTTTTGTGTTAGTTGTAGGACTTTGGATTTTTGGGGTAGGTAGTTGTGGGGAATGGATTTTTGGGTGGGGTTTAGTTTTTGGGGCAGGGAATTTATGTTGGGTTTTTGTTTATTTTTGTAGGAATGGTTTTTTTGGGGTGTGGTAGTTTGGGGAATGGATTTTTTGGGGTGTTTTAGTTGAGGACATGGATATGTTGGGTGGTAGTAGTTGTGGGACTTGGATTTTTGGGGTTTTGGGGTTTAGTTGTAGGTTTGGGATATTTTGGGGGTTTTTGTGGTTTAGGACATGGATATTTTGGGTGTGGTAGTTGTATGAAAATGGATTTTTGGGGTTTGTTGGGTTGTGGGGAAAATGGATTGTTGGGTTTGGTAGTTTTGGGGACATGGATTTTTTGGGTTGGTAGTTGTAGGACTTGGATTTTTTTTGGGTGGTAGTTTTTAGGAAGGATATGTTGGGTGGGGGTTTTGGGGTAAGTTGTTAGGAACATGGATGTGTTGGGTGTTTTAGTTGGTAGGACCTGGATGTTTTGGGTTGGGTTTTTTTTTGTGGGTTGGTTGTAGGATTTGGATTTTTTGGGGTTTTTGTGGGTTTTTTGGACTGGATATTTTGGGGTGTGGTAGTTGTTGGGGGGGGGGGAATTTTGGGGGTTTGGTGGTAGTTGAAGGGCAGGGGATATTTTGGGGGGTTTGTTGTAGGACATGGATTTGTTGGGTGTGGTGGGTTGTAGGAATGGATTTTTGGGTGTGGTAGTTTTTGGGACGGATTTTTGGGGGTTTGGGGGGTAGTTGTGGGAAAATTTGGATTGTTGGGGGGTAGGTAGTTGTAGGACATGGATAGTTGGGTGTTTTGTTGTAGGACGGGGTTTGGGGGGGGGGTTTTTGGTAGTTTTTAAGGTTGGATGTTTGGGGTTTTGGTGGGTTGTGGATTGGTTATTTGGGTGTAGTATTTGTAGAACATGGTTATGTTGGGTGGGGGTAGTTGTAGGTTTTGGATATTTTTGGGGGGTGGAATTTGGGAAAGACATGGATTTTTGGGGTTTGTGGTATTTGGTAGGACATGATGTGTGGGTTTGTTTTAGTTGTGGGGGCTTGGACATTTTGGGGTGTAGTAGTTGTGGGCAGGATATGGGGGGTTTTTTTTTTTTTTTTTTTTTTTTTTTTTTTATTGTTGGAAAAGGGAAACGGGGGGGTTTGTATTTTGTTTTTGGACATGGATATGTTGGGTGGGGTTGTTGTAGCACATGGATATTTTGGGGTTGTGGTATTTGTGGGACAGGGATATTTTGGGGTTTGTGGTGTTGTGGGGGATTTTTTTGGGTTTGTTTTTGTAGAATGGATTTGTTATTTTGTAGTTGTGGGGAAGGATTTTTGGGGTTTGGTTTTGGGGAAGGGGGTTGGGGGGGTGTTGTGGGGGAATGGTATTTGGGTTGGGGTTGAGGAGGATTGTGGGGTGTGGTAGGGGAAAGGAAGGATTTTGGGGGGTGGGGAGGGGTGGGTGGGGGTTTTGTGGAAATGAATGTGTGGTGTATAGTTGAGGACTGGATTGTGGGTGGTGTTGTGGAAGGGGGGATTTTGTTGGGGGGTGGTTTTTTGTTGGGGGGGTTTGTTGGTGTAGAGTTGTAGAGGAAGGGTTGGGGGGGGGTTGGATTTGTGGATGGTATGGGGGGGTTGTAGTTGTGGGAATGGATATGTTGGGGTGGTGTTGTGGGTTTTGGATTTTTGTGTGGTTTTGTTGTAGGAAGGGGATTTTTTGGGGGGGTTTGTAGTTTTGTGGAATTGGAATTGTTGGTTGTAGTTGAATGGATATGTTGGGTGTGTAGTTGTAGGAATGGATGTGTGGTTTTTAGGTGTAGGCATGGATATGTTGGGGTTGTAGTTTTTTTGGAATGGTTTTTGGGTTGTTGTGAACAGGTTTTGGGGGTTTATTTTTAGACAGGGTAGTTGGGTGTGGTATTTGGGAAGTGTTTTGGGTTGAAGTAGTTTTTTCAGGATTGTTGGGGTGTAGTTGAAAAGGGAAGGTATTTTGGGTGTGGAGTTGTAGGTTTGGTTTTTTTGGGTGTGTTGTTGTAGGACATGAAATGTGTGGGTGGGGGTGTTGTAAATGGTTTATTTTTGGGTGTTTTGTTTAGCAGGATGTTTGGGTGAATTTTTGTAGGCTGGAATTTTTGGGTGGTTTTTTAGGACTTGGTGTGTTGGGTGATGTTGTAGGAATGGTTGTGGGTTTTGGTATTTGTGGGGTTTTTTGGGTTGGGTTTTAGGAATTTGTTGTTGGGTGTGTTAGTTGGAGAAGGTTATGTTGGGTGGGGTATTGTGGGGCATGGATTGTTGGTTGGTATTTGTGGGGTTTGGTATTGGGGTAGTAGTTTAGGATGGTATTTTTGGGTTTTGTTATTGTTGTAGGACATGGATGTGTTGGGTGTGGTAGTTGTAGGACATGGATATTTTGGGTGTAGTAGTTGTAGGACATGGATGTGTCAGGTGTCGTAGTTATAGGACATGGATGTATTGGGTTTAGTAGTTGTAAAAAAATGATATATGTTGGTGGGTAGTTGTAGACATGGATATGTTGAGGGTGGTAGTTGTAGGACTGGATTATGTTGGGGTGGGAGTTGTAGGGACATGATTATGTTGGGTGTAGTATTTGTAGACACATGAATATCGTTGGTTGTGGTAGGTTGTAGGTCATGATATGTATGGGTGTGGTAGTTGTTTATAGGGACATGGAATTATGTGGGTTGTGGTTGTTGTTAGGACAATGGGATGTGTTGGGTGTAGTAGTTGTAGACAATGAATATGTTGGGTGTGGTAGTTGTAGGACATGGATATGTTGGGTGTGGTAGTTGTAGGACATGGATATGTTGGGTGAGGTAGTTGTAGACAATGAATATGTTGGGTGTGGTAGTTGTAGGACATGGATATGTTGGGTGTAGTAGTTGTAGGACATGGATGTGTTGGGTGTGGTAGTTGTAGGACATGGATATGTTGGGTGTGGTAGTTGTAGGACATGGATATGTCAGGTGTGGTAGTTGTAGGACATGGATTTGTTGGGTGTGGTAGTTGTAGGACATGGATATGTCAGGTGTGGTAGTTGTAGGACATGGATATGTGGGGTTTTGTTGGTACTAGTTGTAGGACATGGGATGTGTTGGGTCGTGGGTAGTTGTAGGACATGGATATGTTGGGTGTAGTAGTTGTAGGACATGGATATGTTGGGTGTGGTAGTTGTAGGACATGGATGTGTTGGGTGTGGTAGTTGTAGGACATGGATATGTGGGAGTATTGTGGTAGTTGCTAGGACATGGTATGTTGGGTGTAGTAAGTTGTGGACATGGAATGTGTGGGTGTGGTAGTTGTAGGACATGGATATGTTGGGTGTGGTAGATGTAGGACATGGATATGTCGGTTGTAGTAGTTGTAGGACATGGATATGTTGGGTGTGGAAGTTGAAGGACATGGATGTGTTGGGTGTGGTAGTTGTAGGACATGGATGTGTTGGGTGTGGTAGTTGTAGGACATGGATATGTCGGGTATGGTAGTTGTATGACATGGATATGTTGGGTGTAGTAGTTGTAGGAAATGGATGTGTTGGTGTGGTAGTTGTTAGCGGGAGGGATATGTGGGCTGGTAGTAGTTTAAGGACTTGGATATGTGGGTGTGGTTGTTGTTGGACATGGATATGTTGGGTTGTAGTAGTTGTGAGGACATGGATTATGTCTGGGTTGTAGTAGTTTGTGGAACATGGATATGTTGGAGGGGTGTGGTAGTTGTGTAGGACATGTGATATGCGGGCGTGTCGGTAGTTATTAGGTCCATGGAGTGTTGGGTGTGGTAGTTGTAGGACATGGATGTGTTGGGTGTGGTAGTTGTAGGACATGAATGTGTCAGGTGTGGTAGTTGTAGGACATGGATGTGTTGGGTATAGTAGTTGTAGGACATGGATGTGTTGGATGTAGTAGTTGTAGACAATGAATATGTTGGGTGTGGTAGTTGTAGGACATGGATGTGTTGGGTGTAGTAGTTGTAGACAATGAATATGTTGGGTGTGGTAGTTGTAGGACATGGATGTGTTGGGTGTAGTAGTTGTAGGACATGGATATGTCGGGTGTAGTAGTTGTAGGACGGGGATGTGTTGTGTGTGGTAGTTGTAGGACATGGATATGTTGGGTATTGTAGTTGTAGGACATGGACATGTTGGGTGTAGTAGTTGTAGGGAAATGGTAAGTTGGTGTGGTATGTTGTAGACATGGATGTGTTGGGTGTAGTAGTTGTAGGACATGGATATGTTGGGTGTAGTAGTTGTAGGACATGGATATGTTGGGTGTGGTAGTTGTAGTACATGGATGTGGTGGGTGTAGTAGTTGTAGGACATGGATGTGTCGGGTGTGGTAGTTGTAGTACATGGATGTGGTGGGTGTGGTAGTTGTAGTACATGGATGTGGTGGGTGTGGTAGTTGTAGGACATGGATATTTTGGGTGTGGTAGTTGTAGGACATGAATATGTTGGGTGTAGTAGTTGTAGGACATGGATATTTTGGGTGTAGTAGTTGTAGGACATGGATGTGTTTGGTGTGGTAGTTGTAGGACATGGATATGTTGGGTGTAGTAGTTGTAGGACATGGATATGTTGGGTGTGGTAGTTGTAGGACATGGATATGTTGGGTGTAGTAGTTGTAGGACATGGATATGTTGGGTGTGGTAGTTGTAGGACATGGATATGTTGGGTGTAGTAGTTGTAGGACATGGATGTGTTGGGTGTGGTAGTTGTAGGACATGGATATGTTGGGTGTAGTAGTTGTAGGACATGGATATGTTGGGTGTGGTAGTTGTAGGACATGGATGTGTTGGGTGTGGTAGTTGTAGGACATGGATGTGTTGGGTGTGGTAGTTGTAGGACATGGATATGTTGGGTGTGGTAGTTGTAGGACATGGATATGTTGGGTGTGGTAGTTGTAGGACATGGATATGTTGGGTTTCGTAGTTGTAGGACATGTATATGTTGGGTGTGGTAGTTGTAGGACATGGATATGTTGGGTGTGGTAGTTGAAGGACATGGATATGTCGGGTGTGGTAGTTGTAGGACATGGATGTGTTGGGTGTGGTAGTTGTAGGACATGGATGTGTTGGGTGTGGTAGTTGTAAGTCATGGATATGTTGGGTGTAGTAGTTGTAGGACATGGATATGTTGGGTGTGGTAGTTGTAGGACATGGATGTGTCAGGTGTGGTAGTTGTAGGACATGGATGTTTCAGGTGTGGTAGATGTAGGACATGGATATGTTGGGTGCAGTAGTTGTAGGACATGGATATGTTGGGTGTGGTAGTTGTAGGACATGGATATGTTGGGTGTAGTAGTTGTAGACTGGGGATTGTTCTTTGTTGGCTGTAGTCGTAGGTAAAGTCATGGATATGTTGGGCTTGCCAGTAGTTGTTAGGACATGGGATATGTTGGGTGTAGTAGTGGGTAGGACAATGGGATATGTTGGGTGTGGTAG
Organism: Phyllomedusa bahiana; assembly: GCA_025379985.1. NCBI lineage: Eukaryota > Metazoa > Chordata > Amphibia > Anura > Hylidae > Phyllomedusa > Phyllomedusa bahiana. The sequence continues at coordinate 53,524 of JAODAL010017919.1, read as the reverse complement.
TAGTAGGGACATGGATAGGACTTGTGTTGGGTTGTATTAGTAGTTGTAGGACATGGATATGTTGGGTGTGGTAGTTGTAGGACATGGATATGTTGGGTGTGGTAGTTGTAGGACATGGATATGTTGGGTGTGGTAGTTGTAGGACATGGATATGTTGGGTGTAGTAGTTGTAGAACATGGATATTTTGGGTGTGGTAGTTGTAGGACATGGATATGTTGGGTGTGGTAGTTGTAGGTCATGGATATGTTGGGTGTGGAAGTTGTAAGACATGGATATGTTGGGTGTGGTAGTTGTAGGACATGTATGTGTCGGGTGTAGTAGTTGTAGGACATGGATATGTTGGGTGTGGTAGTTGTAGGACATGGATATGTTGGGTGTGGTAGTTGTAAGACATGGATATTTTGGGTGTGGTAGTTGTAGGTCATGGATGTGTTGGGTGTGGTAGTTATAGAACATGAATATGTTGGGTGTAGTAGTTGTAGGACATGGATATGTTGGGTGTGGTAGTTATAGGACACGGATGTGTCAGGTGTGGTAGTTATAGGACATCGATATGTTGGGTGTAGTAGTTGTAGGACAAGGAGATGTTGGGTGTGGTAGTTGTAGGACATGGATATGTTGGGTGTAGTAGTTGTAGGACATGGATGTGTTGGGTGTGGTAGTTGTAGGACATGGATGTGTCAGGTGTGGTAGTTATAGGACATGGATGTGTCAGGTGTGGTAGTTGTAGGACATGGATGTGTCGGGTGTAGTAGTTGTAGGACATGGATATGTTGGGTGTGGTAGTTATAGGACATGAATATGTTGGGTGTGGTAGTTGTAAGACATGGATATTTTGGGTGTGGTAGTTGTAGGACATGGATATGTTGGGTGTGGTAGTTATAGGACATGGATGTGTCAGGTGTGGTAGTTATAGGACATCGATATGTTGGGTGTAGTAGTTGTAGGACAAGGATATGTTGGGTGTGGTAGTTGTAGGACATGGATATGTTGGGTGTAGTAGTTGTAGGACATGGATGTGTTGGGTGTGGTAGTTGTAGGACATGGATGTGTCAGGTGTGGTAGTTATAGGACATGGATGTGTTGGGTGTGCCAGTTGTACGACATGGATATGTTGGGTGTGGTAGTTGTAGGACATGGATGTGTTGGGTGTGGTAGTTGTAGGACATGGATATGTTGGGTGTGGCAGTTGTAGGACAGGGATATGTTGGGTGTGGTAGTTGTAGGACATGGATGTGTTGGGTGTGGTAGTTGTAGGACATGGATATGTTGGGTGTGGTAGTTGTAGACAATGAATATGTTGGGTGTAGTAGTTGTAGAACATGGATATGTGGATATGTTGGGTGTAGTAGTTGTAGGACATGGATGTGTTGGGTGTGGTAGTTGTAGGACATGGATATGTTGGGTGTGGTAGTTGTAGGACATGAATGTGTCAGGTGTAGTAGTTGTAGGACATGGATATGTCAGGTGTAGTAGTTGTAGGACATGGATATGTTGGGTGTGGTAGTTGTAGGACATGGATATGTTGGGTGTGGTAGTTGTAGGACATGAATGTGTCAGGTGTAGTAGTTGTAGGACATGGATATGTTGGGTGTGGTAGTTGTAGGACATGGATGTGTTGGGTGTGGTAGTTGTAGGACATGGATGTGTTGGGTGTGGTAGTTGTAGGACATGGATATGTTGGGTGTGGTAGTTGTAGGACATGGATGTGTTGGGTGTGGTAGTTGTAGGACATGGATATGTTGGGTGTGGTAGTTGTAGGACATGGATATGTTGGGTGTGGTAGTTGTAGGACATGGATATGTTGGGTGTGGTAGTTGTAGGACATGGATGTGTTGGGTGTGGTAGTTGTAGGACATGGATATGTTGGGTGTGGTAGTTGGAGACAATGGATATGTGGGTGTTTGGTGGAAGAAGCTCTTGGTTATCCTCTATACTGCAATCATATTTTATTCCGATGCATTAGTGGTGACACGTTTGGTAGGTTTGTAGCTTTCTCCAATGTTCCCTATAGTATTCTGTTTCGAGGGTCCTACAGAGAGTGGTGTCATCCCTCTGTGTCTTCCTAAGCGTGGTGATTGGGGGATGCGGAGCTGGGGCACAGGCTATAACAGCACAACCAGGGACAGCAGTGGTGCGATATCAGCAGGTCACGTCCTAAGACTCTGGGAAGAGGAGGAATCCGGAGAATATACTGTCCGCCCCCTGAGTGCCCAGCAGATGGTTCTTGTCAGTGGGCTCCAGCCAGACGGACTCGTCCTTCTGGACCTTCAGCACCACGCCGCCAGTGGTCGTCTGGAAGACGTTGAGGACCTGGTCACAGAACAGGACGACCTTCTCCGCCTCACTGTTGAATCGGCCTTTGACGATGTGGATGCAGAGGTGTCCCCTGGATGAGGCGTGGAATGTGAAGTAGTACAGACCGGGGTACTGGCAGGTGAACTTCCCGCTCCGGAGGTCATACTGAATGTTCACATTGATGATCACCTGATCGAAGCGAATGGGCTGATCTCTGCGCGGGTTCCCTACGGTGGTCTTCTTCACAGAGAAAGCAGAGTGCACCTCAGTCTTGTAGTCCCCAGATTCTCCCTGCAAGCCTTTGAGACCTCTAGATCCTGGAATACCTGGTGGACCCATTGGCCCCTTTGGCCCCACTTTACCTGGGTTTCCAGGCTGACCAGGGTCCCCTCTATGTTCTTCTTCATTCCAGCCAAAAAATGTTCCTGGAGAGCCTAATATACGGGAAACATTTAATCAGTGGTTGCCGTCTCCCCAACCTTTCCCCTCACCGCATAGTCCAGTCTTGACTTACCCTGGTCTCCCTTCTCCCCATCTGCTCCATCCTTCCCGTCTGCACCAGGAGCTCCAGGTATTCCAGGTATTCCTGGCATCCGAGCATCACAGCTCTGTGTCTGGCATAAGGGGAGAGCCAGGAGGATCATACAGAGGGTGAGTGCCCCCCGAATGTCCATACCACCTGCTGAGAAACAAGTTGCACAGGTAAGGGTCAGATGTCCGGAGTGTTCTAGAAGCCACACACACATCTGATGATCTGGGTGTATTGGCCAGAAGGATCGTAGGACTTTGGAATGGTCCAAGCTAGACTGACCACGTAGCAAAGTTGTTCAGATGGCCCATATATGTTATCTCGTGGCCATGCTATTTGTGTACACTTCCTGCACATTTCCTCAGTATTTCTTCTCGTCCCACACATGTATTTAGTGTTATCTCTCACTTCCCACTCATTTCCTGTGCTGTCTCTTACAATATCTCACTTCCTGCATATTTCCTCAGTGTTATCTCACTTTCCAATCCAAATAGTAGTAAATTGATCCAGCAATTCCAAAAGATGATTAAAAGTCCATATTTTATTGGCAATCCATTAAAAAAGCATGTAGTAGCGGCACAAGATAGTCTGACGCGTTTCGGGGAGACCACGCTACCCCATACTCATGCTATAAGCCTATCTTGTGCCGCTACTACTTGCTTTTTAATGGATTGCCAATAAAATATGGACTTTTAATCATCTTTTGGAATTGCTGGATCAATTTAATACTATTTGGATTGTGAAAGCTGTAACCAAGCGGATCCGTGCATCTCCATTTGGAAAGTGGTGAGCTGGCTTACTTGCTACGTTTGTTTATCTCACTTCCCACACATTTCTTATGTCATCTTCCTACACATTTCCTGTGTAATCTTACTTTCTGCACATAATTTCCTGCTAATTTCCTGTTTATCTCATTTCCCATACATTTAATGTTATCTCACTTCCTGCACATTTCCTTTGTTATCTCACTTTGAACACATTTCCTTTGTTATTTCACTTCCCACACATTTCCTATGTTATCTCACTTCACACACATTTCCTATGTTATCTCACTTCCCACACATTTCCTATGTTATCTCACTTCCCAAACAGTTCCTTTGTTATCTTACTTCCCACACATTTCCTTTGTTATCTCACTTCCTGCACATTCCCTATGTTATATCAAATCCCGCAAAATTCCAATCTTATCTCAATTCTCATACATTTCCTAAGTTATCTCTTTTCCCACAGATTTCCTGTTATTTCATTGCCCAGCCATTTCCCGTGCTATCTCGCTTCGTGCAAATTTCCTCCGTGTCATCTCACGTCCCTCACATTTCCTCAGTGTTATCTCAATTCCCACACATTTCCTGTTATCTTACATCCCGCCATTTCCTTTATTATCTCACTTCCCGCACATTTCCCGTGTTATCTCACTTCCCATACATTTCCTGTGTTGTCTCACTTCCCGCACATTTCCTGTGTTATCTCACTTCCTGCACATTTCCTGTTATCTCACTTCCCAAACATTTCCTGTGTTATCTCACATCCCACACATTTCCTCAGCATTTCTTCTCTTCCCACACATTTCCTATGTTATCTCTTACAATACCTCACTTTCCGCATATTTTCTCAGTGTTTCCTCACTTCCCAAACATTTCCTGGGTTATCTCACTTCCCATTCATTTCCTGTTATCTCACTTCCCGCACATTTCCTATGTCATCTCACTTCCCACACATTCCCTGTGTTATCTCACTTCCCTTACATTTCCTGTGCTATCTCCCTTCCCATACATTTCCTGTATTATCTCACTTCCCACACATTTCCTGTTATCTCACTTCCCATACATTTCCTGTGTTAACTCACTTCCTGCACATTTCCTCAGCATTTCTTCTGTTCCCACACATTTCTTTAGTGTTATCTCTAACTTCTCACACATTTCCTGTGTTATCTCTTACAATACAGGGTATTCCCTCAGATGCGGTGATCCATGAGAAGGCAGTAGGCTGTGGACAAAAGCGCAGCTGAATTCCAAAATAACACAGCAATCAAACCCCAGGAATTGTACCGTGCTCACCTGATGCGGCTGTACGGGGAACGGTACAGCTCGCAAAATCACTTGTGGCTCTGAGACCGCAGGTAGATCGCTGGAAACATCAGCAGCTCCGGAAAAGATCCCGCCACGGGTTCCACGTGGGACGCCGAGGGTGAAGATTAGAAGAGATGACTGAAACCGGTATTCGCCGTTCAGTAAGAAAAGGGATCGGGTATCTAGAGCGCTTGAATATAGCAAGGATTTTTATTTATAACAACATTACGCGTTTCGCCGACTTCAAACGTCAGCTTCTTCAGATGACATCTGAAGAAGCTGACGTTTGAAGTCGGCGAAACGCGTAATGTTGTTATAAATAAAAATCCTTGCTATATTCAAGCGCTCTAGATACCCGATCCCTTTTCTTACTGAACGGCGAATACCGGTTTCAGTCATCTCTTCTAATCTCTTACAATACCTCACTTCCCGCATATTTTCTCAATGCTCTGACTTCCCACATATTTCCTATGTTGTTTTCCTGCACATTTCCTGTTTAATCTTACATAATGCACATTTCCTATCTCACTTCCCAAACATTTCCTTAGTTTTATCTCACATCCCGCACATTTCCTGTGTTATCCCGCTTCCTGCAAATTTCCTCAGTGTTATCTCACTTCCTGCACATTTCCTTTGTTATCTCACTTCCTGCACATTTCCTCAGTGTTATCTCACTTCCTGCACATTTCCTGTGTTATCTCGCTTCCCATACATTTCCTGTTATCTCACTTCCCGAACATTTCCTCAGTGTTATCTCACTTCCTGCACATTTCCTTTGTTATCTCACTTCCTGCACATTTCCTCAGTGTTATCTCACTTCCTGCACATTTCCTGTGTTATCTCACTTCCCATACATTTCCTGTTATCTCACTTCCCGAACATTTCCTCAGTGTTATCTCACATCCCGCATATTTCCTTTATTATCTCACCACCTGCACCATTCCTGTGTTATCTCACTTCCCGCACATTTCCCGTGTTATCCCGCAAGTTTCCTCAGTGTTATCTCACATCCTGCACATTTCCTTTGTTATCTCACCTCCTGCACATTTCATCAGTGTTATCTCACTTTCTGCCCATTTCCTGTTATCTCAATTCCCATACATTTTCTGTGTTATCTCACATCCCACACATTTCCTCAGCAGTTCTTCTCTTCCCACACATTTCTTTAGTGTTATCTCTCACTTCCCACACAATACCTCTTACAATACCTCACGTCCCGCATATTTCCTCAGTGTTATCTCACTTCCCACACATTTCCTGTTATTTCACTTCCCGCACGTTTCCTTTGTTATCTCGCTTTCAGGACATTTCCTTTATTATCTCACTTCCTGCACAATTCCTGTGTTAGCTCACTTAGACCACATTTCATGTGTTATCTCGCTTTCCGCAAATTTCCTCAGTGTTAACTCACTTACTGCACATTTCCTTTGATATCTCACTTCCCTTACATTTCCTGTGTTATCTCACATCCCGCACATTTCCTGTGTTCTCTCATCCTGCACATTTCCTCAGCATTTCTTCTCTTCCCATACATTTCTTTAGTGTTATCTCTAATTTCCCACACATTTCCTGTGTTATCTCTTACAATATCTCCCTTCCCGCACATTTCCTGTGTTATCTCACTTTCCATACATTTCCTGTTATCTCACTTCCCTTACATTTCCTGTGTTATCTCCCTTCCCATATATTTCCTGTGTTAACTCACTTCCTGCACATTTCCTCAGCATTTCTTCTCTTTCCACGCATTTCTTTAGTGTTATCTCTCACTTTCCACACATTTACTGTGTTATCTCTTACAATACCTCACTTTCCGTATATCTTCTCATTGTTATCTCGCTTCTCACAAATTTCCTCAGTATTATCTCACTTCCGGCACATTTCCTGTGTCATCTCACTTTTCATACATTTCCTGTGTTATGTCACTTCCCAAACATTTCCTGTGTTATCTCACTTCATGCACATTTCCTCAGTTTTATTTCACTTACTGCACATTTCCTCAGTGTGATCTCACTTCCTGCACATTTCCTATTATCTCACTTTCCATACATTTCCTGTGTTATCCCACATCCTGTCTCTCACTTCCTGCACATTTCCTCAGCATTAACTCTCACTTCCCACACATTTTCTGTTATCTCTTACAATACCTCACTTCCCGCATATTTCCTCAGTGTTATCTCACTTCCCACACATTTCCTGTTATCTCACTTCCCGCACATATCTTATGAAATCTCACTTCCCGCACTTTCCTGTTATCTCACTTTCCACACATTTCCTGTTATCTCAATTTCTGCACATTTCTTATGAAATCTCACTTCCCGCACATTTCTTATGAAATCTCACTTCCCGCACATTTCCTGTGTTTTGTTTTACAATATCTCACTTCCCGCATATTTCCTCAGTGTTATCTCACTTCCCACACATTTCCTGTTATCTCACTTCCCACACATTTCCTGTGTTATCTCCCTTCCAATACATTTCCTGTTATCTCCCTTCCCGCATATTTACTGTGTTATCTCACTTTCCATACATTTCCTGTGTTATCTTACTTCCCGCATATTTCCTCAGTGTTATCTCACTTCCCGCACATTTCCTGTGTTAACTCACTTCCTGCACATTTCCTCAGTGTTGTCTCGCTTTCCGCACATTTCCGTTATTATCTCACGTCCCACACATTTCCTGTTTTATCTCACTTCCCACACATTTCCTCACTGTTCTCCCAATTCACTCCCATTTCCTCCACATTGTCTCTCACTTCGTATTTCCTAGTTTTACTTCTCTGACATCTCCCGACACATTTCTCCAGTGTTATCTCTTCCAGCAAATTCCTAAGTGTTAGCTTATTTCCTGCACATTTCCTGTTTATCTCACTTCCCCTACATTTCCTCAGTATTATCTCACTTCCGGGCACATTTCCTGTGTTATCTCGCTTCCCATACATTTCCTGTTATCTCACTTCCCAACATTTCCTGTGTTATCTCACTTCATGCACATTTCCTTTGTTATTCACTTACTGCACATTTCCTCAGTGTTATCTCACTTCCTGCACATTTCCTATTATCTCGCTTTCCCATACATTTCCTGTTTCTCACTTCCCACATTTCCCGTGTCTCACTTCCGCATATTCTCCTTTATTATCTCACCCCTGCACCATTCCTGTTATCTCTTTCAATTTCCTCATCCCGCAATATTTCCTCAGTGTTATCTCACTTCCTGCACATTTCCTTTATCTCACTCCTGCACATTTCTATGTAAATCTCACTTCCCGCACTTTCCTGTTATCTAAACTTCCACACATTTTCTGTTATCTCAATTCCCTGCACTTTTCCCTTAGCATTTTCTTCACTTCCCCACATTTTTTTATGAAATCTCACTTCCCGCACATTTCCTCTTTACAATATCTCACTTCCCGCATATTTCCTCAGTGTTATCTCACTTCCCACACATTTCCTGTTATCTCACTTCCCACACATTTCCTGTGTTATCTCCTTTCCAGTACATTTCCTTTTTATCTCCTTCCCGCATATTCTGTGTTATCTCACTTTACCACATTTCCATGTGTTATCTTACTTTCCCGCAATTTCCTCAGTGTTAATCATTCCACTTTCCCACCACTTCCCTTACATTTCCTGTTTTAAACTCACTTTCCCGCACATTTCCTGTGTTTTCATCCCCCTTTCCCGCATTTCCTCTGTTTCTCAATTCCCACACTTTTCCCTTTATGTTATCTCTAATTTACCCACACATTTCCTTATTATCTCACTCAAACACATTTCCTGTTTTATCTCATTTTCCATACATTTCCTCTGTTCTCAATTCCACTTCCATTTCCTTTTCTCCCTTCCCATTTATTTCCAGTGTTATACTTCTCAATGATATTTTCTCTTTCTACACGCATTTTCTCAGTGTTATCTCTACACATTTCCACAATTTACTTTTTTCCCTCACAATTCCTTTGTATATCTCTCAGTTATCTCCTTCTACATTTCCTCAGTATTATCTAACTTCTGTCACATTTCCTGTGTTATCTCACTTTCCATACATTTCCTGTGTTATGTCACTTCCCACACATTTCCTGTGTTATCTCACTTCATGCACATTTCCTCAGTTTTATTTCACTTACTGCACATTTCCTCAGTGTTATCTCACTTCCTGCACATTTCCTATTATCTCACTTTCCATACATTTCCTGTGTTATCCCACATCCCGTCTCTCACTTCCTGCACATTTTCTCAGCATTAACTCTCACTTCCCGCACATTTTCTGTTATCTCTTACAATAACTCACTTCCCGCATATTTCCTCAGTGTTATCTCACTTCCCACACATTTCCTGTTATCTCACTTCCCGCACATATCTTATGAAATCTCACTTCCCGCACTTTCCTGTTATCTCACTTTCCACACATTTCCTGTTATCTCAATTTCTGCACATTTCTTATGAAATCTCACTTCCCGCACAGTTCTTATGAAATCTCACTTCCCGCACATTTCCTGTGTTTTGTTTTACAATATCTCACTTCCCGCATATTTCCTCAGTGTTATATCACTTCCCACACATTTCCTGTTATCTCACTTCCCACACATTTCCTGTGTTATCTCCCTTCCAATACATTTCCTGTTATCTCCCCTTCCTCCATTTCCTGTTTATCTCACTTTCCATACATTTCCTGTGTTATCTTCACTTCCCGCACTTTCCTCATTTATTCTCACTTTCCCACATTTCCTGTTTAACTCACTTCCTGCACATTTCTCATGATCTCCCCTTCCCGCACATTTCCTTATGAATCTCACGTCCGACACATTTCCTGTTTTATGTACTTACAATTTATCCTCACTTTCCCATTCATATTTCCTCCCTGTTATCTCACTTCGTTTTCTCAGTGTTCCTATGATATCTCACTTTCCATACATTTCCTGTTATCTTACTTCCCGCACATTTTCTGTGTTATCTCACTTCCCATACATTTCCTGTTATCTCACTTCCCGCACATTTCCTGTGTTATCTCACTTCCATACATTTCCTGTGTTATTCACTTTCCACACATTTCCTGTGTTATCTCACTTCCCATGCACATTTCCTCAGTTTTTATTCACTTACGCACATTTCCTGTGTTAACTCACTTCCTGCACATTTCCTATTATTCCACTTCCCAAATTTTCCTGTGTTTACCCCCTCACTTCCCACATTTCCAATTAACTCTCACTTACCGCACATTTCCTTATTATCTCAAAATCCTCACTCCGCATATTCCTCATTGTTATCTCACTTTCCCACACATTTCCCTCACTTCCCCAATTCATAAATTTCACTCCACATTTTTTCCTCACTTCCCATTTCCTTTTTCCCTCAATTTTACATTTCTTATGAATCTCACTTTCTACACTTTTTCTCATGTTCACTCCCAAAATTTCCTGTTTTGTTTTTACTCATTCCGCACAGTTCCTGTTTATCTCACTTCCCATACATTTCCTGATTATCTCACTTCCGACACATTTCCTGTGTTATCTCCCTTCCAAACATTTCCTGTTATGTCCCCTTCCCCACATTTCCTGTGTTATCTCATTTTCCTCATTCCATTTCCTCCCATTTTATGTTTCCATTTATGCACATTTCCTAGTGTTACTCACTTCCTGCACATTTCCTATTTGTCTCCTTTCCATACATTTCCTGTTATCTCCAACCCGTCTCTCACATCCGCACATTTCCTCAGCATTATCTCCACTTACCCGCACATTTCCTGTTATCTCATCAAAACATTCCTTTTATCTTTCCCACACATTTCCTTTTTATCTCACTTACTCCCATTTCCTAAATTGTCTCTCACTTCCTTTTTCCCAGTACTTTCCTGTTATCTCACTTTACTACACTTTTTCCTGTTATCCTCCCACATTCCAAATGAATTACTATTCCCCGCACATTTCCTGTTTATCACACTACCCAAACATTTCCTGTTTATCTCACTTCTGCACATTTCCTGTGTTTATTTCATAATTTTCTCACTTCCCATATATTTCCTGTGTTGTCTCACTTCCCGCACATTTCCTGTGTAATCTCACTTCCAGCACATTTATCTCACTTCCCGCACATTTCTTATGAAATCTCACTTCCCGCACATTTCCTGTGTTATCCCACATCCTGTCTCTCACTTCCTGCACATTTTCTCAGCATTAACTCTCACTTCCCGCACATTTTCTGTTATCTCTTACAATACCTCACTTCCCGCATATTTCCTCAGTGTTATCTCACTTCCCACACATTTCCTGTTATCTCACTTCCCGCACATTTCTTATGAAATCTCACTTCCCGCACTTTCCTTTTTTCTCACTTTCCACACATTTCCTGTTATCTCACTTCCTGCACATTTCTTATGAAATCTCACTTCCCGCACATTTCTTATGAAATCTCACTTCCCGCACATTTCCTGTGTTTTGTCTTACAATATCTCACTTCCCGCAAATTTCCTCAGTGTTATCTCACTTCCTGCACATTTCCTATTATCTCACTTTCCACACATTTCCTGTGTTATGTCACTTCCCACACATTTCCTGTGTTATCTCACTTCCTGCACATTTCCTCAGTTTTATTTCACTTACTGCACATTTCCTCAGTGTTATCTCACTTCCCGCACTTTCCTTTTTTCTCACTTTCCACACATTTCCTGTTATCTCACTTCCTGCACATTTCTTATGAAATCTCACTTCCCGCACATTTCTTATGAAATCTCACTTCCCGCACATTTCCTGTGTTTTGTCTTACAATATCTCACTTCCCGCATATTTCCTCAGTGTTATCTCACTTCCTGCACATTTCCTATTATCTCACTTTCCATACATTTCCTGTTATCTTACTTCCCGCACATTTTCTGTGTTATCTCACTTCCCATACATTTCCTGTTATCTCACTTCCCACACATTTCCTTTTTATCTTACTTCCCGCACATTTCCTGTGTTATCTCACTTTCCATACATTTCCTGTGTTATCTTACTTCCCGCACATTTCCTCAGTGTTATCTCACTTCCCGCACATTTCCTGTGTTAACTCACTTCCTGCACATTTCCTCAGTGTTGTCTCGCTTTCCGCAAATTTCCTCAGTGTTATCTCAATTCCCACACATTTCCTATGTTATCTCACATACCGCACATTTCCGTTATTATCTCACGTCAAACACATTTCCTGTTTTATCTCACTTCCCACACATTTCCTCACTGTTCTCCCAATTCACTCCCATTTCCTCCACATTGTCTCTCACTTCGTATTTATTTCCTCAGTGTTACTTCTCATGATATCTCACTTACTACACATTTTCTCAGTGTTATCTCTCACACAATTCCTAAGTGTTAGCTTATTTCCTGCACATTTCCTGTTTATCTCACTTCCCATACATTTCCTCAGTATTATCTCACTTCTGGCACATTTCCTGTGTCATCTCACTTTCCATACATTTCCTGTGTTATGTCACTTCCCACACATTTCCTGTGTTATCTCACTTCCTGCACATTTCCTCAGTTTTATTTCACTTACTGCACATTTCCTCAGTGTTATCTCACTTCCTGCACATTTCCTATTATCTCACTTTCCATACATTTCCTGTTATCCCACATCCCGTCTCTCACTTCCTGCACATTTCCTCAGCATTATCTCTCACTTCCCGCACATTTTCTGTTATCTCTTACAATACCTCACTTCCCACACATTTCCTTTTTATCTCACTTCTCGCACATTTCTTATGAAATCTCACTTCCAGCACTTTCCTGTTATCTCACTTTCCACACATTTCCTGTTAGCTCACTTCCCGCACATTTCTTATGAAATCTCACTTCCCGCACATTTCCTGTGTTATCACACTTCCCATACATTTCCTGTTATCTCACTTCCCGCACATTTCCTGTGTTATGTCTTATAATATCTCACTTCCCGCATATTTCCTCAGTGTTATCTCACTTCCCACACATTTCCTGTTATCTTACTTCCCGCACATTTCCTGTGTTATCTCACTTCCTGCACATTTCCTGTTATCTCACTTCCCATACATTTCCTGTGTTATCTCACCCCATACATTTCCTGTTATCTCGCTTCCCTCACATTTCCTGTTATCTCGCTTCCTGCACATTTCCTGTGTTATCTGTTACAATTCCTCCCTTTCCGCATATTTCCTCAGTGTTATCTCACTTCCCACACATTTCCTGTTATCTCACTTCCCGCACATTTATCTCACTTCCTGCACATTTCCTGTTATCTCACTTCCCATACATTTCCTGTGTTATCCCACATCCCGTCTCTCACTTCCTGCACATTTCCTCAGCATTAACTCTCACTTCCTGCACATTTCCTCAGTGTTATCTCATAGTCTCTCACTTTCTGCACATTTCCTCAGCATTAACTCTCACTTCCTGCACATTACCTCAGTGTTATCTGTCATAGTCTCTCACTTCCTGCACATTACCTCAGTGTTATCTGTCATAGTCTCTCACTTCCTGCACATTTCCTCAGTGTTATTTCTCATAGTCTTTCACTTCCTGCTCATTTCCTCAGTGTTATCTGTCATAGTCTCTCACTTCCTGTACATTTCCTCAGTGTTATCTCTCATAGTCATTCACTTCCTGCACATTTCCTCAGCATTATCTCTCATTTTCTACATATTACCTCATTGTTACCTCTCATGATCTATCACATCCTGCACATTTCCTCAGCATTAACTCTCACTTCCCGCCCATTTCCCTGATCCCACCCAGACTCTTCCCCTTCATCCTCTCTATTTTAGACTTGAAGCTCTCCAGGGGTCCACAGACAGTTCTCCCTCTTCCCATCTAATGTTCCTCCTGTTCCTTCTGCCCAACCTCCCACTGTTTCCCAACATTTCCTTCTCTATGTGCAGCACAAGCATCTGCAATGTTGTGAGTCTGGGCCCTGGAAGTTGGGGGCCCCTCAGGTAAGTAGAAGAAGGCCACTTACCTTGCATCTTGGATGTCTGGTAAAAATCAGAGTTTGGGAGAAGTTGTGCAGCTGCAAATCAAAAAAAATGAAGTGCGCAACGTGCCGAAAGCAGAAGTGAGAAGCTCCGGGGCCGGACGTGGGGCCAGAGGTTTCTTCATCGGACACAGGAACCATTGCTGATTCCTTTTCTTACTGAGGAAATGAGGAACAAGGGCCCAGAGCCACCAGTCAGGTCCCTGCCTCGCGCTGGGAGAGCCCTGCTGGGACCCACTCCTGCTTTGTTGTCCGCATTTCCATCGATCCTTCAATGGGGCGCTCAGGGCTCGTCCCCACGACTTTGGGTTTTCAGACAGATTTACAGACGGTTTTCAGATTTGAAAGCGACTGTCAACTTTTACATGGACTTTAATGGAAAATCCGTGCAGCAGTCCCCACCGTCCCCGCAGTCCATGCAGTCCCCACAGTCCCCACAGTCCATGCAGTCCCCACAGTCCATGCAGACCCCACAGTTCACACAGTCCATGCAGTCCCCACAGTCCCCGCAGTCCCCACAGTCCACGCAGTCCATGTAGTCCCCACAGTCCACGCAGTCCCCACAATCCACGCAGTCCCCACAATCCCCGCAGTCCCCACAGTCCCCGCAGTCCCCACAGTCCACGCAGTCCCCACAGTCCCCACAGTCCCCATAATCCCCGCAGTCCCCACAGTCCATGCAGTCCCCGCAGTCCCCACAGTCCCCACAATCCCCGCAGTCCACACAGTCCATGCAGTCCCCGCAGTCCCCACAGTCCACACAGTCCCCACAGTCCCCGCAGTCCATGCAGTCCCCACAGTTCACACAGTCCATGCAGTCCCCACAGTCCCCGCAGTCCACGCAGTCCCCCCAATCCACGCAGTCCCCACAGTCCACGCAGTCCATGTAGTCCCCACAGTCCACGCAGTCCCAGCAGTCCCCACAGTCCACGCAGTCCCCGCAGTCACCACAGTTCACGCAGTCCACGCAGTCCCCACAGTCCCCGCAGTCCATGCAGTCCCCACAGTCCACGCAGTCCATGCAGTCCCCACAGTCCGCGCAGTCCGCGCAGTCGCCACAGTCCACGCAGTCCACGCAGTCCCCACAGTCCACGGAGTCCACGTAATCCCCACAGTCCCCCCAGTCCCTGCAGTCTACGCAGTCCCCACAGTCCACATAGTCCCCACAGTCCCCGCAGTTAACGCAGTCCCCACGGTCCACGCTGCACGGATTTTCTGCCAGACGGTTCTTTACACCGCTGCCGGTCCGAAACACTTAGAACATGTTCATTCTTCATCCGGATTTCAGGCGGAACAAGAACACGTGGGTGCAAAGGGGGAGGGATTGAATCCGCAGAGAAAACCCGCCCCCAGCGTGCCAAAAACAGACCAAATACTGGTCGGGATTTCCAGACTGGGATTTGGTCTGTGCCGTGTAAACGCGGCCTAAGGGCGACCTGTATGACCAGGGCTGCGCCAGAAGTCTGGTGTCTTTTCAGCCCGAAAATTGCCGCAACCCCGTTTACAATAGTTTTAAACCTGCTGCACTCCAGTATCAGGCGCACTCGCCTGCGGCACTTTATAATGCGCTGATTTCGGGGTGTGTGTGGGAGGCGGAGGGTGCACTACAACCGTACGAAGCTCCACATTTATCGCTCCAGTCCAGGCTCATTACTGCTGGGATAGGGAGAGACCTTTACAAGGGGTTCACCTGAGCCCGAAGTGTCGCTTCTGATTTATGACCTGCAGCAGAACAGGTTCATAGATTCAGGCTCACTCTACACTATTATAAGGCGCACAAAAATTGCCGTCTAAACACTAAAAATCAAACATGTGGCCCTAAATTTCAGGAAGACTAATATTATTCTGCTTAGAGAGGCCTAAACCACATTGACTGGGACAAGGACTTGAGAAATAACAGAACATAATAATGGGAGATCTCTAGAAGCATCTTAAGCTCCGACTGTGAGAGGAACCTTATGGGGATAAAGTGACTGGAAACAGGGAAATCCCAATGTGGATCCATAGAGGAAAGGAGGCAACAAACACCAAAAAGAAAGCGATTCAGCTCCTTACGCAGGAGGCGGGAAAAAACTACAAGGAAAAAAAAAAATCTGTAAGATAAGGATAAAGGCAGCGAAGCTGTAGACAGAGGAAAACTGACCCTGCAATATTACCAACTATAGAAACAGGGAAAAGATTAAAGCTGAGAATGTTGCCCTCTGAGAAGTAGTGAGGGGGTGATTGTAGAGGGCAATGAGGAGAAAGCAAACCTATGAAACAATTATTCCTCCACTGTATTTACCGAGGACAATGACCTTCCTGCTAATGAGCAGAGGGATAAGGTCAACTCCACCTTAAATGTTTCCTGTCTAACCCAGGAAGAAGTGCAGCTCCGTCCAAACGGACAAATCCCCAGGTCCTGATGGTTTACACCCCGTGTCCTAAGGGAGTTAAAGGGGTTGTATCATTTCATTAAATGGTCTTCAGAATAAGGGGACAGTGAAAACAAGCAATTTTGCAATTAGATCTCATTTGCAGAGCTGTCATGTTTTCACTGTGTCCCTTATCATCGTTTTCTGTAAACACTGTTCCCCCGTGCCGGTCAGATCCCACTGATTCCACCTTGCATTTCATTGGCTGCCGGCTCTACTAATTTACATTCTGCCTGGCCCCCGGTCGTTTCACAAGATTGTGCATTCCTGCCTCTCTCACTCAGAATAAGGGGCCAGCAACAATTCACTCTGTACAGCCAGCAGCTCCTCAGTGACACTGCAGCAGTTTCTACAATCAGAAAACAGCAGAATTCTGCCTCGGTGCCTAATGCTTCTGCATGTAAGGGGCCAGCAACATTTCACTCTGCACAGCCACCAGCTCCTCAGTGCCACTGCAGCTGCTTCTAAAATCAGAAAACAGCAGAATTGTGCCTCGTTGTCTAATGCTCCTGCATAGAAGGGAGATGGATCTGTGCTCTGGAGGAGTTCATAGAAGACTTGATTCAACTGTAACAAACCCTTAACTGTGAGAGGAGAAGAGATCAGTGCTCTGAGTTCATAGAAGGCTGTCTTGACTGAATTCCTGTGGTATGTAAAAAGCTCTTACAAAATAAGACTGCAAAGGGAGAGGACAGTGACATGTGGACTCAGACAGAGAGGATGGGGGGAACACACTGACTCGGGAGCGAGCATGAACAGTGAAGGGGGAGGATGATGTCTTCCCCCTTCAGTTAAGAAACACCCAGCTGGGAGGGGCAGTAACGCCCCTGGATTTCAGGAACTGAGAAAATCAAGCTACAAGAGAACAGCCGAACTGATGAAGCGATACATCCCCTTTAAGTTATGTCATAGATAGTCCCCTATTCTTAATATTTATGGACTGTCTAATAACGGGGTATGTCCCAAAGGATTGGCGCATAGCAACTGTGATGCCAATATTCAAAAAGGGGTCAAAAAGTGAT
Organism: Phyllomedusa bahiana; assembly: GCA_025379985.1. NCBI lineage: Eukaryota > Metazoa > Chordata > Amphibia > Anura > Hylidae > Phyllomedusa > Phyllomedusa bahiana. Next base: position 36,225 of record JAODAL010017919.1, on the reverse strand, counting down.
CCAGGAAACTATAGGCCAGTAAGCTTAACCTCTGTTGTAGGTAAAATGTTTGAAGGTTTTCTCAGAGATGCTATCCTGGAGTATCTCACTGAAAATAAAATGTATAACGCCGTTCCAGCATGGGTTCATGAAGGATCGGTCCTGTCAGACTAATCTCATCAGCTTCTATGAGGAATCGTGCTAGATGGATGGGGGTGAGGCCGGGATGTCATATACAAATTTTTTCAAAAGCATTTGATATGGTCCACATAAAAGGTTTTTAAATAAAATAAAAATGTTTGGGGACGGGGGGAAAATGTGTCAAAGGGGGGAAGCAACTGGCTCACGATAGAAAACAAGGGTGGGATTAAGGGTGCATATCAATGGACCCCTGTTACTAGGGGGGCCACGGGGTCAGTTTTGGAGGGTTTCACTGTTACTAGGGGACCACGGGGGCAGTATTGGGGGGGTCACTGTTATATGGACCACGGGGGTCAGTTTTGGGGGGGTCACTTTTAAGTGGGGACCACAGGGGCTATTGAGGGGTCCTGTTATAGGGGAGACCACAGGGCTAAATATTGGAGGGTCAGTTCTAGTGGGGCCACGGGGCTCAGAATTGGAGGGGTCCTGTTATAGGGGGGCCCCAAGAGGTCATATTGAGGGGTCACTGTTACTAGTGGGGACCACAGGGTCATTTTGGTGGGGTCACTTTTACTTGGGACCAAGGGCCAGTATTGGGGGGTCCTGTTACGGGGGGGGACCACAGGGCCATATTGGAGGGTTCACTTTTACAGTGGAGACCACGGGGGACAGTATTGGAGGGTCACTTTTTCCCCGGGGCAAGAAGGGGTAATGGGGTTTTAAACACAGAAAAATGAAAGGTTATGCACATGGGGGGAAACATCCATTACAGATTCTTGTTACACGAAACGCGGGGTAAAATGACATGGGGGAGGTTTGGGGAATCCTGGTGGACAGTAAACAAATTTGAGCAGCCAGTGTCAGGGCAGTCCAAAGGGCAAACAGGATCATGGGGTGTAATAAAAGGGGGCAAGAGGCCATGGGGGAACAACATCCTCCATTACACAATCACTGGTAAAAACCACCCGGGGTACTGGGGACATTTTTTGGGCACCAGTGCCAGGAAAACATTGTAGAGCTTGAACAGTAAAAAGGCGGGAAACAAAAATAAAAAAAAGGACGGGTGGACTACAGACACAAAAATTTTGGAAAGATTAGGTTTTTTTAGTTTAGAAAAAAAGCGGCTTCGGGGGACAAAAAATATGTTTAAATACATCAAAGGTCAATAAAGACTCTCCCAAGATTATTTTATACCCGGGGACGTATCTAGAACAAGGGGATCCTTACTCTTGAGGAACGAAGTTTCACATAAACAAGGAAAGGATTCTTTACTGTTAGAGCGGGGGATGTGGAACTCTCTGCCAGAGGAAAATTTAGGTGAAATTTAAAAACTGAGTTTTAAAAGGGTTGGATCATTTCGGGGCGAATAATAAAAGGGTTTTAGGACTAGGATTTAGGAAGGGGTCTGGGGGTACATTTTTTAGATGTGATAATAAACAAGTTATAGTGACCAGGATTCTGGAAAGGGTTGGATAATTTCTAGATGTAATAAAAATAAAAGGTTAAAGGGGCCGGGTTCTGGAGAAAAGGGGGGATAATTTCTAGAGTAATAATAAAATTATAGTGACCAGGATTCTGGAGAAGGGTCGGATACATTTCTAGATTAATAATAGAATAATTTTTAGGACCGTATTTGGGGAAGGGTCTGGATACATTTTTAGATGTAAGAATATAAAATTTATGTGCCCCCCGGGATTCTGGGGAAGGGTTGGGGTACATTTCTGTTAAGAATAAACAAGTTAAGTGACCCGGATTTGGAAAAGGTCGGGGTACTTTTCTAGATGTAAAAATAAACAAGTTATTGACCGGATTCTGGGGAAGGGGCTGGATACTTTCTAGATGAAAAAATAAACAAGTTATATGACCAGGATTCTGGAAAGGGGCTGGGAAAATTTTTAGATGTAAAAATAGAAAAAGTTATAGGACCCCGGGATTCTGGAGAAGGGGCTGGTAATTTTTATGTAATAAATAAAAATTTAGTGACCCCTGATTCGGAGAAGGGCTGGATACATTTCAGATGTAAGAAATAAACAATTATAGTGACCGGGGTTCTGGAGAAGGGGCTGGAACATTTCAGATGTAATTATAAAAATTTTTAGTGACCCCATTCTGGAGAAGGTCGGATACATTTCTAATGTAATAATAGAACAAATTAAAGGACCAGGATTCTGGGGAACTCGGGAAAATTTCTAGATGTAATAAAAGAACAAGTTATAGTGACGGGATTTTTTGAAAGGGTTTGGGTACATTTTTTAATGTAAAAATAAAAAAAAATTTAAATGACCGGATTCTGGGGAAGGGTCGGATACTTTCTAGATGTAAAAATAAAACAATTATAGTGACCGGGATTCGGAAAGGGTCCCGGGTACATTTTAAGTAAGAATAAACAATTTAAAAGTGACCGGGATTCGGAAAGGGTCTGGATACATTTCAGAGTAAGAATATAACAATTATAGTGACCAGGATTCGGAGAACGGGCTGGATACATTTCTAGATGTAATAAAAAGAAAAAGTTATAGTACCGGATTTGGAGAAGGGTCTGGATACATTCAGATGTAAAAGAACAAGTTAATGCCCCGGATTCTGGGAAGGGTCTGGAACATTTCTAATGAATAATAAACAAGTTATAATGACGGGATTTGGAGAAGGTCTGGTCATTTCTAGATGAATAAAAGAACAAGTATAGGCCGGGATTCTGGAAAGGGTCGGGGTACCTTTCTAGATGTAATAAAAGAACAATTATAGTGACCAGGATTCTGGAGAAGGGTCTGGATACATTTCCCAGTTTAATAATAAACTGTTTTAGTGCCGGGGTTTTGAAGAAGGGGCTGGATACTTTCTAGATGTAAAAATTAACAAATTATAGTGACCGGGATTTTTAGAAGGGCGGGGTACATTTTTAGATGTAATAATATAACAAGTTATAGTGCCGGGATTTTGGAGAAGGGGGTATACATTTCAATTAATAAAGAACAAGTTATAGTACCGGGGTTTTGGAGAAGGGTCGATACATTTTAATGTAATAATAGAAAAATTATAGTGACCGGGATTCTGGAGAAGGGGCTGGAACATTTCAGATTAATAATAAACTTTTTAGTGACCGGATTCGGAGAAAGGGGCTGGATACATTTTTAGATGTAAAAATAACAATTAAGTGACCGGATTCTGGAGAAGGGGGGATACTTTTTAAAAATGTAAAGAAAAAAACAATTTATAGTGCCGGGATTCTGGGGAAAGGGGCGGATACATTTCTAGTGTAATAAAAACAAGTTTAAAATGACCCCGGATTCTGGGGAAGGGGCTGGAACATTTCTAGATGTAAAATATAACAAGTTATAGTGACCGGGTTCTTGGGGAAAGGGTCTGGATACATTTTAGATGAAAAATAAACAAAATTTAAAATGACCGGGGTTCTGGAGAAGGTCTGATACATTTTCAGAGTAATAATAAAAAAGTTTTATGGGCCCGGGGGTTCTTGAAAGGTCTGGATACATTTCTAGAGAAGAATATAACAATTTATAGGGACCCCGGGTTCTGGAGAAGGGTCCTGGATACTTTTTAGATGTAAAAAATAACAAGTTATAGTGACCGGGGTTTTGGGGAGGGTCTGGATAAATTTTTTTGATGTAAAATAAACAATTTTTAAATGACCGGGATTCTGGAGAAGGGGTCTGGGTACATTTCTTGATGTAAAAATTATAACAAGTTATAGTGACCGGGGTTTTGGGGAAGGTCTGGATACATTTCTAGATGTAATAAAAGAACAAGTTATAGTGCCCCGGGGTTCTGGAGAAAGGGGCTGGATAAATTTTTAGATGTAATAGAAAAAGTTATAGTGACAGGATTCTGGAGAAGGGGTTTGGTACATTTCTAGATGTAATAAAAAAAAAAAAAATAAAATTTAAAAAGGGTTATCATTTCTAATTAATAATAAACAATTATTTTAAAAAAAATTTCCCCCCAAAAAAAAAAAAAGGGGGCCTGGATAAAAACAATGTAAAATAAACAAAAACCGGGGGGGAAACCCAAAACACAAAAAAAGAATAATTTCAAACAAAAAAATACGGGGGGACGCACCAAAAACCCAAAAAAAATTTTTTACCAAAAAAAACCACCAAACCCCCCAAAAACAAAAAACAAAAAAACACGTTCTTTTTTCTTTAAAATAAACCCCAGAAACCAATTCAACCCCGGGAAATGCCACTCACTACCCCCCCTTTTGGGGGTCAAAGGGTAAATTCCCCACCCGGGCAAAAACCCCCCAGCATTTTTTTTAAAATTTCCCCACCCTACAAAAAAGCCCCGGGACATTTTGGGGGAAGGATTCCCCTCACCACTTACCGCCCCAGAAATTTTTTAAACCCACCCGGAACCACCCCAAAAATTGGGGGAAAAACCCAAAACCCGGAACCCCCACATTTTTAGGCCCACCCCCGAACCTAAAACCCCCACAAAAAAACCCACCCAAACCTCCCCCCAAAAAAAACCCCCACCCCGGGACACCCCCCCCCACATTTTTTAAAGGGGCCAAACCCACCCCCCCGAAAAAATTCCCAAAAAATCGGACACCACCCCAAGAATTTTTTTAAAAAAACCCACCTCGGGGGGCAAAACCACCCCAACAATTTTAAAAACCCAACAACTACCTCCCCCCCACACAAAAAACCCACCCCCTTACAAACCCCCCAGAAAAAAGGGGGGCCTCACCCCTTGGAACCCCCCAACAAAGATGGTGGTAAATATTTCAAAAAACTGACACCCGGGCCCCCAACAGGGGGAAAAAAAACCCCAATCTGGACAAAACCCCCCCGGGGGGAGGGGAGAAAACCCACCCCGGAACCCCCCTCAACATTGTGTGGTGGTAGAGGATGTCCTCACCTCTGGACTACCTGCCCCGGGATCATTGTGTGGTGGTAGAGGATGTCCTCACCTCTGGACTACCTGCCCCCGGAGCATTGTGTGGTGGTAGAGGATGTCCTCACCTCTGGACTACCTGCCCCGGGATCATTGAGTGGTGGTAGAGGATGTCCTCACCTCTGGACTAACTGCCCCGGGATCATTGTGTGGTGGTAGAGTTTGTCCTCACCCCTGGACTACCTGCCCGCCCAGCATTGTGTGGTGGTAGAGGATGTCCTCACCTCTGGAATACCTGCCCCCGGAGTATTGTGTGGTGGTAGAGTTTGTCCTCACCCCTGGACTACCTGCCCCCGCAGCATTGTGTGGTGGTAGAGGATGTCCTCACCTCTGGACTACCTGCCCCTGGAGCATTGATTGGTGGTAGAGGATGTCCTCACCTCTGGACTACCTGCCCCTGGAGCATTGAGTGGTGGTAGAGGATATCCTCACCTCTGGACTACCAGCCCCAGGAGCATTGAGTGGTGGTAGAGGATATCCTCACATCTGGACTACCTGCCCCTGGAGCGTTGATTGGTGCTAGAGGATGTCCTCACCTCTGGACTACCCGCCCTCAGAGCATTGAGTGGTGGTAGAGGATGTCCTCACCTGGACTACCCGCCCCAAGCATTGAGTGGTGGTAGAGGATATTCTCAAATCTGGACTACCCGCCCTCAGAGCATTGTGTGGTGCTAGAGGATATCCTCACATCTGGACTACCTGCCCCTGGAGCGTTGATTGGTGGTAGAGGATGTCCTCACCTCTGGACTACCCGCCCTCTGAGCATTGTGTGGTGGTAGAGGATGTCCTCACCTCTGGACTACCCGCCCTCAGAGCATGGTGTGGTGGTAGAGGATATTCTCAAATCTGGACTACCCGCCCTCAGAGCATTGTGTGGTGCTAGAGGATGTCCCACCTCTGGACTACCCGCCCTCAGAGCATTGTTTGGGGGCTAGAGATGTCCTCACCTCTGGACTAAACCCCCGCCCTCAGAGCAATTTTTTGGTGCTAGAGGATGTCCTCAACCCTCTGGACTACCGCCCTCAGAGCATTGTGTGTTGCTAGAGGATGTCCTCACCTCTGGAACTACCCGCCCTCGAGAGATTGTGTGGTGCTAGAGGATGTCCTCACCTCTGGACTACCCACCCTGGGAGCATGGTGTGGTGCTAGAGGTTGACATCACCTCTGGACTACCCGCCTCAGAGCAATTGTGTGGTGCTAGGGGATGTCCTCACCTCTGGACTACCCCCCTCAGAAGCATTGTGTGGTGCTAGAGGATGTCCTCACCTCTGGACTACCCGCCCTCAGAGCATAGTGTGGAGCTAGAGGAGTACCTCACCTCTGGACTACCCGCCCTCAGAGCATTGTGTGGTGCTAGAGGATGTCCTCACCTCTGGACTACCCGCCCTCAAGCATTTGTGGTGCTAGAGGACCTCACTCTGGACTACCCGCCCTCAGAGCATTGTGTGGTGCTAGAGGTTTGTCCTCACCTCTGGACTACCCCCCTCAGAGCATTGTTGGGGTGCTAGAGGATGTCCTCACCTCTGGACTACCCGCCCTCAGAGCATTGTGGGGAGGTAGAGGATGTCCTCACCTCTGGACTACCCGCCCTCAGAGCATTGTGTGGTGCTAGAGGATGTCCTCACCTCTGGACTACCCGCCCTCAGAGCATTGTGTGGTGCTAGAGGATGTCCTCACCTCTGGACTACCCGCCCTCAGAGCATTGTGTGGTGCTAGAGGATGTCCTCACCTCTGGACTACCCGCCCTCTGGAGCGTTGATTGGTGGTAGAGGATGTCCTCACCTCTGGACTACCCGCCCTCAGAGCATTGTGTGGTGGTAGAGGATGTCCTCACCCTTGGACTACCTCCCCCGGGATCATTGTGTGGTGCTAGGGGGATGTCCTCCCCCTTGGACTACCCGCCCCAGGAGCATTTGTTTTGTGCTAGAGGATGTCCTCACCTCTGGCATACCCGCCCACAGAGCATTGTGGGGGGTGCTAGAGGATGTCTCAACCTCGGGACTACCTGCCGTCAGGCATTTTTGTGGTCCCTAGAGGGATGTCCCCCACCTCTGGACTAACCGCCCTCAGAGCTTGTGTGGTGCTAGAGGATGTCCTTTCACCTTTTGGAATACCCGCCCTCAGAGCATTGTGTGGTCCCTAGGGGGATGTCCTCACCTCTGGATACCCGCCCCTCAGAGCATTGTGTGGTGCTAGAGGGGATGTCCTCACCTCTGGACTACCCGCCCTCAGAGCATTGTGTGGTGCTAGAGGATGTCCTCACCTCGGGAAACTACCCGCCCTCAGAGCATTTGTGTGGTGCTAGAGGATGTCCTCACCTCTGGACACCCGCCCTCAGAGCATTTGTGTGGTGCTAGGGGAAAGTCCCTCCCCTCGGGAAACTACCCGCCCTCAGAGCATTGTGGGGTTTGCTAGAGGATGTCTCACTCTGGATAACCGCCCCAGAGCATTGTGTTGCTAGAGGATTTCCCCCCTCTGGATACCCGCCCTTTCAGAGAATTGTGTGGGTGCCTAGAGGATGTCCTCACCTCTGGACTACCCGCCCTCAGAGCATTGTGTGGTGCTAGAGGATGTCCTCATGGCATCTGAGGCTTCACTTTCTTCTAACTGTGCAGTATGGGGGCATTATGGGGTCTGAAACTTTCCCTGCTGTCCTCCTCTTCATCTGCAGCCTTTCATTATTCTATCATGCACTGCACTGTATACAAGCCTTTCATGTGTGATATAGGGGGTGGGCACAGACACATGAGGGTCTTCAGTCTGTGGCCTCTTCCCCCAGGAATATGACAGAGATTTACTCCCCACATGCCGGGTACTCTTGTTCGGATCTGGGAACAGTTGAGCACCTCTTGCTAATACGTTCCTGGTGGCCTTGTGCAGTGTAGTGATGGGTCATGTCCTGGCAGCACCTGTGCTGAGGTTTGTAGGACTCTCTTGTCCCCAGGATTTAACTGTGGACGGGTCAGACACCGGCCTATACCTGCTGATGGTTTAGTCTATCAGAAACCCGTAGAGAGTGTCCCACAGGTAGAGCAGGAGACTGGTGCCTCACGTCCAGACCTGGCCTTATCCTGCCTCTTGGCTGCTGCTGAACATAATAGGGACCTGTGATGTTTGGTGTCAGTGCAGATCTCCTGTCACGTTTATGTTGCCCAGAGGACCGAGACATCTTTTGTGGCCCCAGCATGTCCACTCTGTGGTGCTCCTGCTGGTGGGATGTGAGCAGACACAGCTGAGCTCTGTCACAAGGATGGAGGACTGAGGGGACCTTGAGGTGAGGGAGATTGCCTGTGAAATGAAAGACACTGCCCCTGATGAAAGGAATGCTGCCCCTGAAGTGAGGACCCTGCCCCTGATGAAAGGACACTGCCCCTGATGAAAGGACCCTGCCCCTGATGAAAGGACACTGCCCGTGAGGTGAGGACCCTGCCCCTGAGGTGAGGACCCTGCCCCTGATGAAAGGACACTGCTCCTGATGAGAGGACACTGCCCTGATGAAAAGACACTTCCCCTGATGAGAGGACACTGCCCCTGATGAGAGGACACTGTTCATGAGGTGAGGACCCTGCCCCTGATGAAAGGACACTTCCTCTGAGGTGAGGACCCGGCCCCATAATAAATGACACTGCCTCTGAGGTGAGGACCCTGCCCCTGATGAGAGGACACTGCCCCTGAGGTGAGGACCCTGCACCTGATGAAAGGACACTGCCCCTGATGAGAGGACCCTGCCCCTGATGAAAGGACCCTGCCCCTGAGGTGAGGACCCTGCCCCTGATGAGAGGACACTGTTCATGAGGTGAGGACCCTGCCCCTGATGAAAGGACACTGCCCCTGAGGTCAGGACCCTGCCCCTGAGGTGAGGACCCTGCCCCTGATGTGAGGACACTGCCCCTGATGAAAGGACACTGCCCCTGAGGAGAGGACCCTGCCCCTGATGCCAGGACACTGCCCCTGAGGTGAGGACCCTGCCGCTGATGTTAGGACCCTGCCCCTGATGAAAGGACACTGCCCCTGATGAGAGGACACTGCCCCTAATGAAAGGACACTTCCCCTGATGAGAGGACACTGCCCCTGATGAGAGGACACTGCCCCTGAGGTGAGGACCCTGCCCCTGATGAAAGGACACTGCCACTGAGGTGAGGACCCTGCCCCTGGTGAAAGGACACTGCCCCTGAGGTGAGGACCCTGCCCCTGATGAAAAGACACTGCCCCTGATGAGAGGACACTGTCCCTGATGAGAGGACACTGTTCATGAGGTGAGGACCCTGCCCCTGATGAAAGGACACTGCCCCTGAGGTGAGGACCCTGCCCCTGGTGAAAGGACACTGCCCCTGAGGTGAGGACCCTGCCCCTGATGAAAGGACACTGCCCCTGAGGTGAGGACCCTGCCCCTGATGAGAGGACACTGCCCCTGATGAAAGGACACTGCCCCTGAGGTGAGGACCCTGCCCCTGATCAAAGGACACTGCCCCTGAGGTGAGGACCCTGCTCCTGATGACAGGACACTGCCCCTGAGGTGAGGACCCTGGCCCTGATGACAGGACCGTGGCCCTGATGATAGGACACTGCCCCTGAGGTGAGGACACTGCCCCTACTGAAATGACACTTCCCCTGATGAGAGGACACTGTCCCTGATGTGAGGACACTGTTCATGAGGTGAGGACCCTGCCCCTGATGAAAGGACACTGCCACTGAGGTGAGGACCCTGCCCCTGATGAAAGGACACTGCCTCTGAGGTGAGGACCCTGCCCCTGATGAAAGGACACTGCCTCTGAGGTGAGGACCCTGCCCCTGATGAAAGGACACTGCCCGTGAGGTGAGGACCCTGCCCCTGAGGTGAGGACCCTGCCCCTGAGGAGAGGACACTGCTCCTGATGAGAGGACACTGCCCCTTATGACAGGACACTTCCCCTGATGAGAGGACACTGCCCCTGGTGAAAGGACACTGCCCCTGAGGTGAGGACCCTGCCCCTGATGAAAGGACACTGCCCCTGAGGTGAGGACCCTGCCCCTGATGACAGGACACTGCCCCTGTGGTGAGGACCCTGCCCCTGATGAAAGGACACTGCCTCTGAGGTGAGGACCCTGCCCCTGATGAAAGGACACTGCCACTGAGGTGAGGACCCTGCCCCTGATGAGAGGACACTGCCCCTGAGGTGAGGACCCTGCTCCTGATGAAAGGACACTGCCCCTGAGGTGAGGACCCTGCCCATGATGATAGGACACTGCCCCTGAGGTGAGGACACTGCCCCTGATGAGAGGACACTGTTCATGAGGTGAGGACCCTGCCCCTGATGAAAGGACACTGCCCCTGAGGTCAGGACCCTGCCCCTGAGGTGAGGACCCTGCCCCTGATGAAAGGACACTGCCCCTGATGAAAGAACACAGCCCCTCACGTGAGGACCCTGCTCCTGATGAAAGGACACTGCCCCTGAGGTGAGGACCCTGCCCCTGATGAAAGGACCCTGCCCCTGATGAAAGGACACTGCCCCTGATGAGAGGACACTGCCCCTAATGAAAGGACACTTCCCCTGAGGAGAGGACACTGCCCCTGATGAGAGGACACTGCCCCTGAGGTGAGGACCCTGCCCCTGGTGAAAGGACACTGCCCCTGGGGTGAGGACCCTGCCCCTGATGAAAAGACACTTCCCCTGATGAGAGGACACTGTCCCTGATGAGAGGACACTGTTCATGAGGTGAGGACCCTGCCCCTGATGAAAGGACACTGCCCCTGAGGTGAGGACCCTGCCCCTGGTGAAAGGACACTGCCCCTGAGGTGAGGACCCTGCCCCTGATGAAAGGACACTGCCCCTGAGGTGAGGACCCTGCCCCTGATGAAAGGACACTGCCCCTGAGGTGAGGACACTGCCCCTGTCGAAAGGACACTGCCCCTGGGGTGAGGACCCTGCCCCTGATGAGAGGACACTGCCCCTGAGGTGAGGACCCTGCCCCTGGTGAAAGGACACTGCCCCTGAGGTGAGGACTCTGCCCCTGAGGTGAGGACTCTGCCCCTGATGAAAGGACACTGCCCCTGAGGTGAGGACCCTGCCCCTGATGAGAGGACACTGCCCCTGATGAGAGGACACTGCTCATGAGGTGAGGACCCTGCCCCTGGTGAAAGGACACTGCCCCTGAGGTGAGGACACTGCCCCTGATGAAAGGACACTGCCCCTGACGTCAGGACCCTGCCCCTGATGAAAAGACACTTCCCCTGATGAGAGGACACTGCCCCTGATGAGAGGACACTGCCCCTGAGGTGAGGACCCTGCCCCTGATGAAAGGACACTGCCCCTGAGGTGAGGACACTGCCCCTGATGACAGGACACTGCCCCGGAGGTGAGGACCCTGCCCCTGATGAAAGGACACTGCCCCTGAGGACACGACCCTGCCCCTGATGAGAGGACACTGCCCCTGATGAAAGGACACTGCCCCTGAGGTGAGGACCCTGCCCCTGATCAAAGGACACTGCCCCTGAGGTGAGGACCCTGCCCCTGATGAAAGGACACTGCCCCTGAGGTGAGGACCCTGCCCCTGATGAAAGGACCCTGCCCCTGTTGAAAGGACACTGCCCCTGAGGTGAGGACACTGCCCCTAATGAAAGGACACTTCCCCTGATGAGAGGACACTGTCCCTGATGAGAGGACACTGTTCATGAGGTGAGGACCCTGCCCCTGATGAAAGGACACTGCCCCTGAGGTGAGGACCCTGCCCCTGTTGAAAGGACACTGCCCATGAGGTGAGGACCCTGCCCCTGATGATTGGACACTGCCCCTGAGGTGAGGACACTGCCCCTGACGAAATGACACTGCCCCTGGGGTGAGGACCCTGCCCCTGATGAGAGGACACTGCCCCTGAGGTGAGGACCCTGCCCCTGGTGAAAGGACACTGCCCCTGATGAAAGGACACTGCCCCTGAGGTGAGGACACTGCCCCTAATGAAAGGACACTTCCCCTGAGGTGAGGACCCTGCCCCCTGGTGAAAGGACACTGCCCCTGAGGTGAGGACTCTGCCCCTGATGAAAGGACACTGCCCCTGAGGTGAGGACCCTGCCCCTGATGAAATGACTCTTCCCCTGAGGAGAGGACCCTGCCCCTGATGATAGGACACTGCCCCTGAGGTGAGGACCCTGCCCCTGATGAAAGGACACTGCCCCTGAGGTGAGGACCCTGCCCCTGGTGAAAGGACACTGTCCCAGAGGTGAGGACCCTGCCCCTGATGAAAGGGCACTGCCCCTGAGGTGAGGACCCTGCCACTGATGAGAGGACACTGCCCCTGAGGTGAGGACCCTGCCCCTGGTGAAAGGACACTGCCCCTGAGGTGAGGACTCTGCCCCTGATGAAAGGACACTGCCCCTGAGATGAGGACCCTGCCCTGATGAAAAGACACTTCCCCTGATGAGAGGACACTGCCCCTGATGAGAGGACACTGTTCATGAGGTGAGGACCCTGCCCCTGATGAAAGGACACTGCCCCTGAGGTGAGGACCCTGCCCCTGATGAGAGGACTCTGTCCATGAGGTGAGGCAAACTGCCCGTGAAGTGAAAGAGACTGCCCCTGAGATAAAGGACACTGCTCCTGAGGTAAGGAAGACTGCCCCTGAGATGAGGGATAATGTCCCTGAGGAGAGGACACTGCCACTGAGGTAAGGAAGACTGCCCCTGAGATGAGGGATAATTTCCCTGAGGAGAGGACACTGCCCCTGAGGTGAGGGACACTGCCCCTGAGGAGACGACACTGCCTCTGAGTAAAGGAAAACTACCCCTGATGAGAGAAATACTGCCCCTGAGATAAAGAAGAATGCCCCTGAGGAGAGAACACTGCCCCTAAGGAAAGGGACACTGTGCCTGAGGAGAAGGAGACTGCCCCTGAGGGGAGAAAGACTGTCCCTGGGGGTGAGGGCACTGCCCCAAAGCGGAAACACTGCCCCTGAAGGGAGCAAAACTGACCCTGTTGATAGGACAATGCTCTTGAGGTGAAACAGGAAGCCCTAAAGCTGAGGGACACTGCCTCTGATGTGAGAAAGACTGCCCCTGTTTAGACAACACTGCTCCTGAGGTGAGAGAGACTGCCCCTAAGGTGAGAAAGACTGTCCCTGAGGAGAGGCAGACCGCCACTGATGAGAGGCAGACCACCCGTGAGGAGAGGGAGAGCGCCCCTGAGGAGACACAGACCACCCCTGAGGAGAGGCAGACCGCCCCTGAGGAAAGGCAGACCACCCCTGAGGAGAGGCAGACCACCCCTGAGGAGAGACATTGCCTCTGACGAGAAGAAGAACGCCCCTGAGGAGAGGCATACTGCCCCTGAGGAGAGGCATACCGCCCCTGAGGAGAGGCAGACCGCCCCTGAGGAGAGGCAGACCACCCCTGAGGAGAGGGAAACCACCCCTGAAGAGAGGGAGGCTTTCCCCTAAGGAGAGGGAGGCTTCCCCCTGAGGAGTGGGAGACTGCCCCCTGAGAAGAGGGAGGCTTCCCCCTGAGGAGAGGCAGACCTCCCCTGAGGAGAGGCAGACCGCCCCTGAGGAGAGGGAGAATACCCATGAGGAGAGGGAGACCGCCCCTGAGGAGAGGCATACCACCCCTGAGGAGAGGCAGACTGCCCCTGAGGAGAGGCAACCCCTGAGGAGCGGGAGGCTTCCCCTGAGGAGAGGGAGGCTTCCCCCTGAGGAGTGGGAGACTGCCCCCTGAGGAGAGGGAGGCTTCCTCCTGAGGAGAGGCGGACGCCCTGAGGAGCGGGAGACCACCCCTGAGGAGAGGACATACATGCCTCTGATGAGAAGGAGACCCCCATGAAGAGAGGCAGACCGCACATGAGGAGAGGGAGACCGCCCCTGAGGAGAGGGAGGCTTCCCCCTGAGGAGAGGGAGGCTGCCCCCTGAGGAGAGGGAGGCTTCCCCCTGATGAGAGGGAGACAGCCCCCTGAGGAGAGGGAGACCGCCCCTGAGGAGAGGGAGGCCGCCCCGTGAGGAGAGGGAGGCTCCCCCTGAGGAGAGGGAGACCGCCCCTGAGGAAAGGGAGACTGCCCCCTGAGGAGAGGGAGACCGCCCCCTGAGGAGAAGGAGACCGCCCCCTGAGGAGAGGGAGACCGCCCCTGAGGAGAGGGAGAACGCCCCCCGGGAGAGAGGGAGGCTTCCCCCTCAGGAGAGGGAGACCTCCCCTGAGGAGAGGGAGGCTGCCCCCTGAAGAGAGGGAGACTTCCCCCTGAGGAGAGGGAGGCTTCCCCCTGATGCGTGGGTTCCCGCCCCTGAGGATAGGGAGACTGCCCCCTGTGGAGAGGGAGACCGCCCCCTGAGGAGAGGGAGACGGCCCCTGAGGAAAAGGGAGACGGCCCCTGAGGAAAAGGGAAACCACCCCTGAGGAGAGGGAGACCACCCCTGAGGAGAGGGACGCTTCCCCCACAGGCGAGGGCGACCGCCCCTGAGGAGAGGGAGACTGCCCCCTGAGGAGAGGGAACGCCCCTGAGGAGAGAGACCGCCCCTGGAGGAGAGGGAGACGGCCCAGAGGAAAGGGGAAAACACCCTGAGGAGAGGGAGACCACCACCTGAGGAGAGGCATACCGCCCCTGAGGAGAGGGAGGCTTCCCCCTGAGGCGAGGGAGACCGCCCCTGAGGAGAGGGAGACTGCCCCCGGAGGAGAGGGAGACCGCCCCCTGAGGAGAGGGAGACGGCCCCTGAGGAAAAGGGAAACCACCCCTGAGGAGAGGGAGACCACCCCTGAGGAGAGGCAGACTGCCCCCTGAGCAGAGGCAGACCACTCCTGAGGAGAGGCAGACCGCCCCTGAGGAGAGGGAGACCGCCCCTGAGGAGAGGGAGACCACCCCTGAGGAGAGGGAGACTGCCCCTGAGGAGAGGCAGACCGCCCCCAGAGGAGAAGCAGACCGCCCCTGAGGAGAGGGAGGCTTCCCCTGAGGGGAGAAAGACTGTCCCTGGGGGTGAGGGCACTGCCCCAAAGCGGAAACACTGCCCCTGAAGGGAGCAAAACTGACCCTGTTGATAGGACAATGCTCTTGAGGTGAAACAGGATGCCCTTAAGCTGAGGGACACTGCCTCTGAAGTGAGAAAGACTGCCCCTGTTTAGACAACACTGCTCCTGTGGTGAGAGAGACTGCCCCTACGGTGTTAAAGACTGTCCGTGAGTAGAGGCAGACCGCCACTGATGAGAGGCAGACCACCCGTGAGGAGAGGGAGAGCGCCCCTGAGGAGACACAGACCACCCCTGAGGAGAGGCAGACCGCCCCTGAGGAAAGGCAGACCGCCCCTGAGGAGAGGCAGACCACCCCTGAGGAGAGACATTGCCTCTGACGAGAAGAAGAACGCCCCTGAGGAGAGGCATACTGCCCCTGAGGAGAGGCATACCGCCCCTGAGGAGAGGCAGACCGCCCCTGAGGAGAGGCAGACCACCCCTGAGGAGAGGGAAACCACCCCTGAAGAGAGGGAGGCTTTCCCCTAAGGAGAGGGAGGCTTCCCCCTGAGGAGTGGGAGACTGCCCCCTGAGAAGAGGGAGGCTTCCCCCTGAGGAGAGGGAGAACACTCCTGAGGAGAGGCAGACCGCCCCTGAGGAGAGGGAGAATACCCCTGAGGAGAGGGAGACCGCCCCTGAGGAGAGGCATACCACCCCTGAGGAGAGGCAGACTGCCCCTGAGGAGAGGCAACCCCTGAGGAGAGGGAGGCTTCCCCTGAGGAGAGGGAGGCTTCCCCCTGAGAAGTGGGAGACTGCCCCCTGAGGAGAGGGAGGCTTCCTCCTGAGGAGAGGCGGACCGCCCCTGAGGAGCGGGAGACCACCCCTGAGGAGAGACATAATGCCTCTGATGAGAAGGAGACCGCCCCTGAAGAGAGGCAGACCGCACATGAGGAGAGGGAGACCGCCCCTGAGGAGAGGGAGGCTTCCCCCTGCGGAGAGGGAGGCTGCCCCCTGAGGAGAGGGAGGCTTCCCCCTGAGGAGAGGGAGACCGCCCCCTGAGGAGAGGGAGACCGCCCCTGAGGAGAGGGAGACCGCCCCCTGAAGAGAGGGAGGCTTCCCCCTGAGGAGAGGGAGACCGCCCCTGAGGAAAGGGAGACTGCCCCCTGAGGAGAGGGAGACCGCCCCCTGGAGGAGAAGGAGACCGCCCCCTGAGGAGAGGGGAGACCGCCCCTGAGGAGGAGGGGAGACCGCCCCCTGAAGAGAGGGAGGCTTCCCCCTGAGGAGGGAGACCGCCCCTGAGGAGTGGGAGGCTGCCCCCTGATGAGAGGGAGACTTCCCCCTGAGGAGAGGGAGTCTTCCCCCTGATGAGAGGGAGACCGCCCCTGAGGAGAGGGAGACCACCCCTGAGGAGAGGGAGACCGCCCCCCTGAGGAGAGGGAGACGGCCCCTGAGGAAAAGGGAAACCACCCCTGAGGAGAGGGAGACCACCCCTGAGGAGAGGGAGACCACCCCTGAGGAGAGGGAGACCACCCCTGAGGAGAGGGAGGCTTCCCCCTGAGGCGAGGGAGACCGCCCCTGAGGAGAGGGAGACTGCCCCCCCTGAGGAGAGGGAGACCGCCCCCTGAGGAGAGGGAGACGGCCCCTGAGGAAAAGGGAAACCACCCCTGAGGAGAGGGAGACCACCCCTGAGGAGAGGCAGACTGCCCCCTGAGCAGAGGCAGACCACTCCTGAGGAGAGGCAGACCGCCCCTGAGGAGAGGGAGACCGCCCCTGAGGAGAGGGAGACCACCCCTGAGGAGAGGGAGACTGCCCCTGAGGAGAGGCAGACCGCCCCCAGAGGAGAAGCAGACCGCCCCTGAGGAGAGGGAGGCTTCCCCCTGAGGAGAGGGAGACTGCCCCTGAGGAGAGGGAGACCACCCCTGAGGAGAGGCAGAACACCCCTGAGGAGAGGCAGACCACCCCTGAGGAGAGGCCGACCACCCCTGAGGCGAGGCAGACCACCCCGGAGGAGAGGCCGACCACTCCTGAGGAGAGGCAGACCGCCCCTGAGGAGAGGGAGACTGTCACAACTTCCTTTCTGTTGAGGTTGCTGTGTCCTATTATTATTGCCCACCTTGTGAGATACAATCACCCCCCCACCCCCTCCCCGAATACATTTCCCTTTGTTGCTGAGGGCCTCTTGCTTGGTTTCAGGGCAGCTCTCAAAGAAGACATGGAAACCACAGAGATTGAGTGCATTGACATTTTAATCATGATGGTCAGTGAGGTCTCCTCCAGGTTCTGTGACTACATGAAAACAAGATGAGAATCTGTGCAGAGAAGCTTACAATCTAAAACATGTTGGAAAGATAAAGGTCATGCACGGTGCTCAATTCAAGAGTTATTGCTACAGGTACAAGGTGCTGGACCCTTGTGATGTACCCCTCAACCAGGTGATGAAGCATGGATTCCTACAGACCAGTGTGTGATGGGGGTCCTATGTGTACAGAACAATGTGTGATGGGGTACTGTGTGTACAGAACAATGTGTGATGGGGGTACTGTGTGTACAGAACAATGTGTGATGGGGGTCCTATGTGTACAGAACAATGTGTGATGGGGTACTGTGTGTACAGAACAATGTGTGATGGGGGTACTGTGTGTACAGAACAATGTGTGATGGGGTACTATGTGTACAGAACAATGTGTGATGGGGTACTGTGTGTACAGGACAATGTGTGATGGGGTCCTATGTGTACAGAAAAATGTTTGATGGGGTACGGTGTGTAAAGACCAATGTGGGAAGGGGTACTGTGTGTACAGAACATGTGTGTGGGTACTGTGTGTACAGAACAATGTGTGATGGGGGTCCTATGTGTACAGAACAATGTGTGATGGGGTATACAGCTGTGTGAGGGGTACAGAACGATGTGTGATGGGGGTACTGTGTGTACAGAACAATGTGTGATGGGGTACTGTGTGTACATAATGTGTGATGGGGGTACTGTGTGTACAGGACAATGTGTGATGGGGTACTGTGTGTACAGAACAATGTGTGATGGGGTACTGTGTGTACAGAACAATGTGTGATGGGGTACTGTGTGTACAGAACAATGTGTGATGGGGTACTGTGTGTACAGAACAATGTATGATGGGGGTCCTATGTGTACAGGACAATGTGTGATGGGGATACTGTGTGTACAGAACAATGTGTGATGGGGTACTGTGTGTACAGAACAATGTATGATGGGGTCCTATGTGTACAGAACAATGTGAGATGGGGTACTGTGTGTACAGAACAATGTCTGAGGGGGGTACTGTGTGTACAGGACAATGTGTGATGGGGGTACTGTGTGTACAGGACAATGTGTGATGGGGTACTGTGTGTACAGGACAATGTGTGATGGGGGTACTGTGTGTACAGAACAATGTGTGATGGTGGTACTGTGTGTACAGAACAATGTGTGATGGGTGTACTGTGTGTACAGGACAATGTGTGATGGGGTACTGTGTGTACAGAACAATGTGTGATGGGGGTACTGTGTGTACATAATGTGTGATGGGGGTACTGTGTGTACATAATGTGTGATGGGAGTACTGTGTGTACAGGACAATGTGTGATGGGGTACTGTGTGTACATAATGTGTGATGGGGTACTGTGTGTACATAATGTGTGATGGGGGTACTGTGTGTACAGAACAATGTGTGATGGTGGTACTGTGTGTACAGGACAATGTGTGATGGGAGTACTGTGTGTACAGGACAATGTGTGATGGGGGTACTGTGTGTACAGGACAATGTGTGATGGGTTACTGTGTGTACAGGACAATGTGTGATGGGGGTACTGTGTGTACAGAACAATGTGTGATGGGGGTACTGTGTGTACATAATGTGTGATGGGGGTACTGTGTGTACAGGACAATGTGTGATGGGTTACTGTGTGTACAGGACAATGTGTGATGGGGGTACTGTGTGTACAGAACAATGTGTGATGGGGGTACTGTGTGTACATAATGTGTGATGGGGGTACTGTGTGTACAGGACAATGTGTGATGGGGTACTGTGTGTACATAATGTGTGATGGGGTACTGTGTGTAGAGAACAATGTGTGATGGGTACGTGTGTACAGAACAATGTGTGATGGGGTACTGTGTGTACATAACAATGTGTGATGGGGGTACTGTGTGTACAGAACAATGTGTGATGGGGGTACTGTGTGTACAGCACAATGTGTGATGGGGGTACTGTGTGTACAGGACAATGTGTGATGGGGGTACTGTGTGTACAGCACAATGTGTGATGGGAGTACTGTGTGTACAGGACAATGTGTGATGGGGGTACTGTGTGTACAGAACGACGTGTGATGGGGTACTGTGTGTACAGAACAATGTGTGATGGGGTACTGTGTGTACAGAACAATGTGTGATGGGGTACTGTGTGTACAGAACAATGTGTGATGGGGTACTGTGTGTACAGAACAATGTGTGATGGGGTACTGTGTGTACAGAACAATGTGTGATGGGGGTACTGTGTGTACAGCACAATGTGTGATGGGGGTACTGTGTGTACAGGACAATGTGTGATGGGGGTACTGTGTGTACAGGACAATGTGTGATGGGGGTACTGTGTGTACAGGACAATGTGTGATGGGGTACTGTGTGTACAGAACAATGTGTGATGGGGTACTGTGTGTACAGAACAATGTGTGATGGGGTACTGTGTGTACAGAACAATGTGTGATGGGGGTACTGTGTGCACAGAACAATGTGTGATGGGGTACTGTGTTTACAGAACAATGTTTGATGGGGTACTGTGTGTACAGAACAATGTGTGATGGGGGTACTGTGTGTACAGGACAATGTGTGATGGGGTACTGTGTGTACAGAACAATGTGTGATGGGGGTACTGTGTGTACAGGACAATGTGTGATGGGGTACTGTGTGTACAGAACAATGTGTGATGGGGGTACTGTGTGTACAGGACAATGTGTGATGGGGTACTGTGTGTACAGCACAATGTGTGATGGGGTACTGTGTTTACAGAACAATGTTTGATGGGGTACTGTGTGTACAGAACAATGTGTGATGGGGGTACTGTGTGTACAGCACAATGTGTGATGGGGGTACTGTGTGTACAGCACAATGTGTGATGGGGTACTGTGTGTACAGAACAATGTGTGATGGGGTACTGTGTGTGCAGAACAATGTGTGTTGGGGTACTGTGTGTACAGCACAATGTGTGTTGGGGGTACTGTGTGTACAGGACAATGTGTGATGGGGTACTGTGTGTACAGAACGACGTGTGATGGGGGTACTGTGTGTACAGGACAATGTGTGATGAGGGTACTGTGTGTACAGCACAATGTTTGATGGGGTACTGTGTGTACAGAACAATGGGGTGAGGGGGTACTGTTTTGTACAGAACAATTTGTGTGGGTACTGTGTGTACGGGACAAGGGTGTGATGGGGTACTGTGTGTACAAAACGACGTGGAGGGGGGATGTGTAACACACAAGTGTGATGAGGGTACTGTGTGTACGACAATGTGTGATGGGGTACTGTGTGTACAAAAGGTGTGGGGGGGACGTGTTACGAAATGAGGGAACCCGTTTCTAGGGTGGGAAATTTTAAAAATGCTCTAAAATTGTGCATTTTGGTGTCCAGCTTGAAGAGGCCACCAATTGGCCTTTGCATTGAGGGAAAATGCCCCAAGGGGGGTGGTGGCCCATAATCTGGAAAAAAAGGGAACCTGGAAGCCTTTTGGTTGCCCTCGATGCGATCTGCCTTTAGTCATTGACCGATAACCACACTTCTTGGCCTCTGGTCAGCTGGACCAGCACCCCCCCTGACGTGACCTGCTGGGTGTTGGACATGTGGTCACAAAAGCTGGCCTTCCGCTCGTTGGCTGCAAATAGAGAGACACAGAGGTTGGAGGAATGTGAGGCGTGATACACAAAGTAATAGAGTCCAGGGATTCGGCACACGAAGGTCCCAGAGGTAACGTTGTAGTCCTGGTGATCATTGGTGATGACCCTGTCAAACACGATTGGTGTGTTTTTTGAAGGATTTTTCTCTGTTGCTCTCGCCATTGTAAAAGCTGACTGATACTGACGTTTGTGGTTGCCCGGTGTGCCATTGTCCCCAGCAGGGCCTAGCTCGCCTTTGTCTCCTGGAGGGCCTGGTGGTCCCTTGGGTCCATTTTTCCCCATTGGACCTTGGGGCCCCTTGACACCTTTTTCACCCTTTAGATTGATCATGTTGGAACTGGCTGGAACCCCTGCGAGAAGACAAAGAGACATCAGAGCAAGAAACAAGCAAAACATCTCCATGAGCTCTTCACAGTTCATAGATGAAGCATTAGTCCTTCAGATCAGTGGTGAATTCAGCCCAAGAGCAGGAAAAGTTCAGAGAAGGCTTAAAGCTGAACTGTGCAGCTACCTAGTGCTCCAAGAAGACAGTGACCCATAATCAAAGTGAAGGACCCAGGAAAAGACAGTGACCCATAATCCAAATGAAGAACCCAGGAAACACATAATCCAAGTCAACGACCCAGGAGAAGAGAGTGACGCATAATTCAAGCCAAAGAGCCAGGAGAAGACAGTGACCCATAATCCAAGCCAAAGGGTCAGGAGAAGACAGTGACCCATAATCCAAGCCAAAGAGCTAGGAGAAGACAGTGACCCATAATCCAAGACAATGACCCAGAAGAAGGCAGTGACCCATAATCCAAGATACGGACCCAGAAGAAGACAATGACCCATAATAGAAGTCAAGGATGCAAGAGAAGACAGTGACCCATAATCCAAGCCAAAGGGTCGGGAGAAGACAATGACCCATAATCCAAGACAATGACCCAGAAGAAGGCAGTGACCCATAATCCAAGACAATGACCCAGAAGAAGAGAGTGACCCATAATCCAAGTGAAGGACCCAGGAGAAGACAATGACTCTAGTCATAAATCGAGACAAAGAGGCAATAAAAGACAGTGACCCATAATTCAAGTTAATGACCCAGGAGAAAATCGTAACCCATGATCCAAGACAAATAGTCAGGAGAAGACAGTGACCCATAATCCAAGACAAAGAGTCAGGAGAATACAGTGACTCATAATCCAAGACAAAGAGCCAGGAGAAGACAGTGACCCATAATCCAAGACAAAGAGTCAGGAGAAGACTTTGTTCCATAATCCAAGACAAAGAGTCAGGAGAAGACGTTGTTCCATAATCCAAGACAAAGAGTCAGGAGAAGACGTTGTTGCATAATCCAAGACAAAGAGTTAGGAGAAGACAGTGACCCATAATCCAAGACAAAGAGTCAGGAGAAGACGTTGTTCCATAATCCAAGACAAAGAGTTAGGAGAAGACAGTGACCCATAGTCCAAGACAAAGAGTCAGGAGAAGACGTTGTTCCATAATCTAAGACAAAGAGTCAGGAGAAGACGTAGTTCCATAATCCAAGACAAAGAGTCAGGAGAAGACAAAGAGTCAGGAGAAGACAGTGACCCATAATCCAAGACAAAGAGTCAAGAGAAGACAGTGACCCATAATCAAAGACAATGACCCAGAAGAAGGCAGTGACCCATAATCCAAGATACGGACCCAGAAGAAGACAATGACCCATAATAGAAGTCAAGGCTGCAAGAGAAGACAGTGACCCATAATCCAAGCCAAAGAGCTAGGAGAAGACAGTGACCCATAATCCAAGACAATGACCCAGAAGAAGGCAGTGACCCATAATCCAAGACAATGACCCAGAAGAAGGCAGTGACCCATAATCCAAGTGAAGGACCCAGGAGAAGACAATGACTCTAGTCATAAATCTAGACAAAGAGGCAATAAAAGACAGTGACCCATAATCCAAGACAAAGAGTCAGGAGAAGACAGTGACTCATAATCCAAGACAAACAGCCAGGAGAAGACAGTGACCCATAATACAAGACAAAGAGTCAGGAGAAGACGTTGTTCCATAATCCAAGACAAAGAGTCAGGAGAAGACGTTGTTCCATAATCCAAGACAAAGAGTCAGGAGAAGACGTTGTTCCATAATCCAAGACAAAGAGTTAGGAGAAGACAGTGACCCATAATCCAAGACAAAGAGTCAGGAGAAGACGTTGTTCCATAATCCAAGACAAAGAGTTAGGAGAAGACAGTGACCCATAGTCCAAGACAAAGAGTCAGGAGAAGACGTTGTTCCATAATCCAAGACAAAGAGTCAGGAGAAGACAGTGACCCATAATCCAAGACAAAGAGTCAGGAGAAGACAGTGACTCATAATCCAAGACAAAGAGTCAGGAGAAGACGTTGTTCCATTATCCAAGACAAAGAGTCAGGAGAAGAAGGTGGTCCATAATCTGAGACAGAATACAGTGACCCACAACCATAAAGAAAGGGTCAGGAGATGACAGTGACCTATAATCCAAATCAAGGACCCTGGAGAAGACAGTGACCAATACCATCAGTCAGAAGAAGACTGCATGTACAAGAGGCAGTGAATCTGTGTAACCCTTAGCCCTTCACACACCTTACATATCAGGGATAATGTGCATGGGAAGGATTTTACCTTTCTCTCCTTTCGTTCCTTTCTGCCCATCACGTCCATCTCTACCTGGAATTCCTGGGATTCCCGGCATTCCCGGCATTGCAGAGACGCATGGAAAGTCTGAACTCTCTGCCCAGTGGAGCAGAGTCAGGAAAAGAACCACAGCTCCCAGGAACATGATTGAGAGTCTCTGCATGGACAGACAAATGTGAACAGTGATGACGCCTGTAGTTGTGCTCACATCCAAGGCACAGTCACTGGCTTTAGTATCAGTGTTTGTAAAAATGTTAGAGTTTCAGTATCACCTGGAGCAGCAGAGAAGGATATTTAGGGTCCGACATTCACATCAGTCCATTCATGATATGGTTTACTGGCAAATCAATCACCTCCAAATGTTATACAACATAAAAAGTCATAGCAGTCACTGGGGGAGAGCAAATTAATACGCTCCTCAGAGGAAAGTGCAGGTGCTATAGAAAGGTGCAATTTTTAGAGGAAGGTACAAGATCTATAGGAAGGTGCAGTGTTTATAAGAAGGTGTAATATCTAGAGGAAGGTGCAAGATCAAGATTAAGGTTCAAGATCAATAAGAAGGTTCAAGATCAAGAAGAAGGTCCAAGATCAAGAAGAAGGTGCAAGATCAAGAAGAAGGCGCAGTGTTTATAAGAAGGTGTAATATCTAGAAGAGGGTGCAAGATCAAGAGGAAGGTGCAGTGTTTATAAGATGGTGTAATATCTAGAGGAAAGGTGTCATATCTAGAAGAAGGTGCAAGATCAAGAAGCAGGTGCAAGATCAAGATGAATGTGCAAGATCAAGAGGAGGGTGCATGATCAAGAGGAAGGTGCAAGATCAAGAGGAAGGTGCAAGATCAAGAGGAAGGTGCAAGATCAAGAAGGTGCAAGATCAAGAAGAAGGTGCAAGATCAAGAGGAAGGTGCAAGATCAAGAGGAAGGTACACGATCAAGAAGAAGGTGCAAGATAAAGAGGAAGGTGCAGTGTATATAAGGTGTAATATCTAGAGGAAAGGTGTCATATCTAGAAAAAGGTGAAAGATCAAGAAGAAGGTGCAAGATCAAGAAGAAGGTGCAAGATCAAGAGGAAGGTGCAAGATCAGGAGGGAGGTGCAAGATCAAGAGGAAGGTGCAAGATTAAGAGGAAGGTGCAGTGTTTATCAGCTTTAATATCTATAGGTAATTTTTCATATCTAGAAGATTGTGCAAGATCAAGAGGAAGGTTAAAGATCTAGATGAAGGTGCAAGATCTAGAGAAAGGTGATAGTGTAAGGTGCAATATCAAGAAGTAGGTGAAAGATCTAGAGAAAGATGCAAGATCAAGAGGAAGGTGCAAGATCAAGAGGAAGGTGAAAGATCTAGAGGAAGGTGAAAGATCTAGAGAAAGGTGCAAGATCAAGAGGAAGGTGAAAGATCTAGAGAAAGGTGCAAGATCAAGAGGAAGGTGAAAGATCTAGAGTAAGGTGAAAGATCAAGAAGAAGGTGCAAGATCAAGAGGAAGGTGCAAGATCAATATGAAGGTGAAAGATATAGAGAAATTTGCAAGATCAAGAGTAAGGTGAAAGTTCAAGAGAAAGGTGAAAGATCAAGAGAAAGGTGAAAGACCAAGAGGAAGGTGAAAGACCAAGAGGAAGGTGAAAGACCAAGAGGAAGGTGAAAGACCAAGAGGAAGGTGAAAGACCAAGAGGAAGGTGCAGGATCAAGAGGAAGGTGAAAGACCAAGAGGAAGGTGCAGGATCAAGAGGAATGTGAAAAATGTAGAGAAAGGTGCAAGATCAAGAGAAAGGTGAAATAGGGTTAAAGGAATGTGTAATATCTAGAAGAAGGTGCAAGATCAAGACAAAGATGCAAGATCTAGAGAAAGGTAAAATATCTAGAAGAAGGTGAAATATCTAAAGGAAAGTGCAATAACAAGAGCAAGGTGCAATATCTAGAGGTAGGTCTAAGATTAAGTAGAGGGTGCAATATCTGGAAGAAAGGGAAATATCTAGAGGAAGATGACGTGTGTAGAAGTTAGAATATCAAGAAGGAGGTGAAATATCTAAAATAAGCTGCAAGATCAAGAGGAGAATGGAATATGTAGGAAAAACGTGAAATACCTAGAAAAAGGTGAAATATCGAGGACGGTGCAATCACTGCCGGGCAATGCTGTTACTGAACAAGGTGCAATCACTGCCGGGCAATGCTGTTACTGAACAAGGTGCAATCACTGCCGGGCAATGCTGTTACTGAACAAGGTGCAATCACTGCCGGGCAATGCTGTTACTGAACAAGGTGCGGTCACTTGAGGATGCAGTAGATGGAGAAGGACTCTTCTCTGACATCATTAACCCTTGTGCTGCCCCCAGTCAGGTCTTGGTCTCTTTCTATATTGCCCTCCCTGCCCCATAGGTTCCCTATGCTGCACACTGACCTGTACGTTCTGCTCTGGACACCTCTATCGTCCACATTGACCGGTCATCTTTCCTGAGAAGATCACGGGGGCGTCACATCTTCCTTTCTCCTCGTTGTTGGTGCTGACACCAGGACTTTCTCTTCTGCTTTCTCGATCTGTAACAAGAACAACAAGTTCCATTTTTTGAAAAGAAATACAAAATGCTGAGCAAGAAAATATTCACTTCCTTAATTCTGAAGAGAGAAACTGGCAGCCATGGTAGCTGTGCCTCCACAACTCTATGAGGGCCACTATGAGAGGACATGGACAACCCTGCTTGGTAAATGTGCAAAATAAAGCAACTTTCCAAATTGTCTTTATTAAAAATATCCTGTAATTTTGCTGCTGTGGAGTCTGTGTAAGTTCTTCACCTGCCAACTGCCCTGCTGATTCTCAATTCAATCCATCATAGTGCTCCTCCCCATTGTCTCAGTGTTACCCTAAGATGCAGAGAGGTTATACTGATCAGAACATAGAAAGGGGGGAGAGCAGCCAAGGAGGGCAGCTCACACAGGCTGTGGATGGGGAGGAAAGCACACACAAGGCAGTGTGAATGGGAGAAGGACTCAGGCTGTGTACAAGTGTAGAGGGAAAGCAGAGAATGTGCTGCAAACTCTTGATTCTAACTACACAGAGTGGTCCTTGGGTTTATGTTCACAAGGTTTTTTATGGATTTTCTTTACTCTTTATGGGCCACATGTATGAATCCCGCCGGGTCGGGGCACACCTTTCCGCCAGTTTTCCGGCGGAATCTGCGCCTGATTTATGTTGGGGCCGGGGCGCGCTTATACTTCCTATGTAAAGACCGCCGTGCCTCGCCGGTGTTTTAGGCGCAGTGCTGGTCCGAGGCACAGTGCGGGGCTGCGCCTAGGATTCGGCACCGGAGGTAGTGCGGTCCTACATGCGGGGAAAAGTCCGCCGCGCCTGGCCAGTGTGTTAGGCGCAGTGCGGGACCGAGGCGCAGTGCGGGGCTGCGCCTATGATTCGCCGCCTGAGGTAGCGCACTAATACATGTGGGGAAAAGTCCGCCTCGCCATTTTTTTGGGGGTGGGGCAGGGGGATGGGGGTTGGGGGTGGGGGGGGAATGGGGATCCCCGGTTTTTTTTTTACCGGGGGGGGGTTTGTAAACCGGGGGGCCCCCCGGCCGGAGATTTTTTTTGGGTTTTTTTTTTGTTCCGTTTTTTGGGGGTTTAAGGTAAAAGGGGGGGAGAATGGGTTGTTTTTTATGGGGGGCGGGGGGGTTCCCCCCCGGTTTGCCCTAAAGGAAAAAGGGAGGTTGGGGGGGGGGGGGCCCCCCCCCCCCCCGGGGGGGGGGGCCCGGTGAAAAAGGGGGGGGAAATTTTGGGGGGGGCCCCTGAAAAGGGAAGGGAGGGGGGGTGAACTGGGGTGGGGGCCCTTAAGGAAGGTTTGGGGGGTGATGGGGTGGGGGTGCCTACGGAAAGGATGGGGGTCCCTCAGGAAGGGGGGGGGGGTCGGAAGGGGGGGGGCCCCCGATTAAGGGGAGGGGGGTGTTTAAGGGGTGGGGGGGGGGGGGGGTTTTGGGGGGGGGGGGTGTGGAAAGGTGGGGGTGATCAGGGGTGGGGGGTGATTTAAGGAAAGGGGGGGGGTGATAAAAGGAGGGGGGGCCCTGCACTACAGGAAGGAGGGGGGGCCCCTGCACTAAAGGAAGGGGGGGGGCCCTGCACTAAGGAAGGATGGGGGCCCTGCCCTAAGGAAGGATGGGGGGCCCTGCAAAAAAAAGGGGGGGCCCCACAAGGGGGGGGGGGCCCGCAAAAAGGAAGGGGGGGCCCCCCTGCCAAAGGGAAAAGGGGGGGGCCCCGAAGGGGGGGGGGCCCCGCACAAGGGAAAGGATGGGGGGCCTGCATCGGAAAGGGGGGATGGAGGGGGGGGCCCGCACTAAGGAAGGATGGGGGGGCCTTCCCAAAAGGAAGGATGGGGGCCCTGCCTAAAGGAAGGATGGGGGCCCTGCACTAAAGGGGAGGGGGCCCCCCCACTAAAAGGGGGGGGGGCCCCTTTAAAGGAAGGTGGGGGCCCTGACTAAAAGGAGGGGGGCCCAACTAAAGGAAGGATGGGGGGGGCAACAAAGGGAAGGGGGGCCGTGGGCCCCTGAGCCTACACTGGGCCCAAACCCCCCCCAAGTTTAGCTACTGCCCGGGGGCCTCATTTTACCTTTATTTACTGGGGGGCCCTAACTTGGGGGGTAATTATTTACCCTTTGGGCCATATAGATGGGGGGTTTGTACATGGGGGGGGGAGATCTTGGGAAAATGATAAAAAAAAATGGGAGTCTCAGGTGTTTTTGTTTGTAAATTTACAGGGACGAGTGGTGTGGAGCAAGTATCATGGGGTTGGAGAATAAAAAGAAGAAAAGGGAAGTGAACGACCTCCTCGACAAGACGCACTGTGGGCCTTAAAAGTAAGTAAACTATTTTTAAAAAACACCGTGTTGGTATTACCAATTGGGTCACTGTGTGGGGAAATGTTGGTCTTGTGTAATGGTTTATATTCAGTAAAAAGTGTGGTGGGGATTATTCAGTTTGTGATGTTGGAGTTGTGGTGGTGATTTATGGCGGTAAATTAGGTGTTGTATATTGTTGTATTTGATATTGGTCTTGGTTTACACTTTTTTGGGGGTGTAGACAGTTTATGGTAGTGATGGTGGCGGTTTATTTAGATTTGTATTTTGTTTCTTGGCAATATTGGGCTGGGTATATGGTTTGGTCAGTAAACATTTAGAGGTGGTATTTCTGGACCCTTTTATATGAACTGACCCCAGAATAAGATTTAAATGTCCTTGTATAATCCGCAAGAACTAAATCCAAAAACAATGGCACCAATTGATTTTTTTTTTTTCTTTTGTTTTTTTTACCCCGAAATAATTTTTTCTTTTTCCCTGGTGGGGGGTGGTTGTGGGGCAGGGGGGGGTGCTGGGGTCTGTCGGGATGGCCGGGGATGGGGGGTGTGCGGGGGGTTTGGGCGGCCGAAAGGGGGGGGAGCCGGGAGGAATGGAGGGGGGGCCCGACACTCCGCTGTATGGGGCCCAAAATTTTTTGTGGCGGGCCCGGGCCGTGCGGGGCTGCGCGAAAAAAACAGTTCCGTGCGAGACAGGTGGAACAGGAGAAATCATTCCACATGTCGGTGCGGAGTATGAATCAAAAAAACGCCTTTAAAAAGCGTTTTAACATTTCGGAAAAGACTGAAACCTAAAAAAATAAAAAAAATTTTAAAAACAAAATCACTTTCCAATATCCTAATTCAAGAATTTGGATATTTTGGGAAATTGCGGGAAATAAGTAATTCAAATCAGAAAATATTTGATTGGTCGGCATAAAACCCGGGCCAATCGAATAGGGGGACAGTGAAACCCCTTAAAACCTATGGGGGAAGTTTGACCAATCAGAATCCACGGGAGGATAATTCAAAAAACATAAAAATGCTGAAAAGAGTGATTGGTTAAGCTACCGGGGGGCTTGGCTAGCTCGCCAATCAGATAGGGCGACAGAGACCCATTTAGCTATGGAGAATTATTGACCAAGATGAATAGGAGTCGGACAATGACCCATGTAGTCTATGGAGAAGTTATAGACACAATCTGACATCAGCGGAGGGGCTAATACAAAATATTTATAGATTAAAAAGACAAGAGAAAGAGTCGTGATTAGCTGAGGAGCGGGGCTTGGCTATCGCCAGACAAATTCAGAGCGTTTGAGCCTACCTTCTCCATTATAGTTATGGAGGATGGGCCTCGTGAAATCTCGGCGTGTCTCGAGCGCCGCGCGGGCGCATGAAGTATTATATAAAAAAATCATTTTTTATTAAATGTAAAGAGTCATTATCAGATAAAGAGTCCGAACCCTTCTTTACAAATAATGCAGTTAAAAAACCCGAGAACATACGCTGTTTGTCACCGACGACGGCTGCTACATAGGGAATTTGCAAAAGAGAGAATTGCCGTGAAGAGTACAAGTAATTCAAATTGTTTGAAGCTATTCTCATTGGTCGCATAAAAACAGCTCAATCGTAGAATAGAGCGACTAATGTCCCATTATGTAATCTATGGAGGAGAGAATTGACCAATGCGAGAAATATGGGCAGACATGTGTCCATTATATCTATGAGGGAGAATTGACCAATCAGAATGCGACCGCGAGCAATGATCTGCATTTGTATCATATGTAGAAAAAATTGGCTTCGAATCATAGGAAAGGCGTAGGACAGTTCAGATACAGTACAGTAAAAATGCAGAGAACGAGTCGATTGGTTGAAGCGGCGGGTGCTCGTCCAGCTTAGCCAATCTGACGCGCGACGATACTTTGCGCTCATAGATGTTTGATGGTGGAAAAGAAATTCTGAGCGTCGTGCTCTGTGATTGGCTAGATACGTTATGAAAGAGGACGCGTTATTTGGACCAAATGTGAGTATATGCGAGCGAACGCCTAGCTATTGGGGTTTTTCTAAGTGCAAATTGAAATAAAAACTGTTACGATGCCGAAATTCACACTATTCTAAGACTCCAGAAGTTGTCCCGATGTGTATATTAAAACGATATATAATGATGGGGGGTACAACAAGTTAAATAGATATTTAACATCATAAAATCCTGTTTATTTCTTTATTTTCGTTAATCCAAGGATCGTAATAGTATGGGTGCAACGAAAATAAAGAATTAAACATGATTTTATGATGTAATATTTTTTTTGTTACCCCCATATTATCATTCGTTTTATGTTAACATCGGTGACAACTGTCTGGGAGTCTTATAATGTGATTTCGGCCATGTACAAGTTTTATTTCAAATCTGCATTAGAAACCATAGGATGCGTTCGCTCGCTCTCCCTTGTCAATAACGGCGCTCTTTTTATTTAGCCAATCACAAGATTGCAGCGTCTCAGTGATGTTTCTTTTCTGCCACATAGATAACCTATGAGAAATGTAGCATCGCTCTTGTTGGCTAAGCTGGCGAAGCCGCTCGCCGCTTCAACCAATCAGCTCGTTTCTTGCATTGTTACTGTCTTTTGAAATTCCCGCCTGGTGAGAATTATGATTGCCAATTTCTCCATAGTGTTATATATGGGACATTTGTCGCTCGCCTATATGATTTGGCTGTTTTATGCCTCGACCAATGAGAATGCTTAATACAATTGTGTGTTATACTGTATTATCCGTGCGAATATTCTATCTATTGCAGGATTCCCTATGTAGCGGACGGTCTCGGCGACGCATGCGCGTTTGTTCGGGATTTTTTAACTGCTTTATTTGTAAAGAATGGGTTCGGCTCTTTTTCTGATCATGTTTGTAGAATTAACTAAAGAATAATTTTTTGATTTAATACTTCATGTCTCGCACGCCGGCGCTGAGCCGCCGAGATTTTGGAGCGCCCGATCCTCTCATAGACTATAGAATGGGAGAAGTAGCTCTGCGCTCTGATTGGCTGGGATAGCCAAGGCCTGCTAGCTCAGCACAATCGAGCTCGTTTTCTGTCTTTTTACTGTATTCGTGTGAATTATTACCCCCGCCGTGGATTTGATTGGTCATTTCTTCCCCATAGTGATTTAATGGTTTCACTGTCGCACTATTCTGATTTGGCCTGGTTTATGCGACCAATGAGATAGTTTTCAGATAGTTTGATCTTAAATGTATTTCCCGTGAATTATCCTATATGATAATTCTTGATTATTGCGCGCCGTTCTAGAGTTTTGGAAAGGTATTTTATGTTTTTATTATGTTTATTTTTTACGTTCAGCATGCTTTTTGACATGTGTTTTCGCCTTTATAAAGGTGTTTTTTCGGAATCTACTCCTGTCTGCACGGAGCGGAGCGCCAGAGGATTGTCTGTCGCGATCTTCGATTGCTTCCTCGCATGTTCCGATCCTGCCTTCCATCTTGCTGCGCTGGCCGAGTATGGGTTATTTAGACCGCACATGAAATGAACAGGTCTGTCTTCGAGCTGCGAGACCGCGAGCCACTGCGCCTCGCTTTGCCGAACTCTGCGATCGTAATGCCTCAGAGTATACGAGCGCGCGCGGTCCCTGCGCAGGAATTGGGCCTTACACCTGAGCGCTCTCACACCGCTGCCACTGCCCGCCCCTTCATTGCGGGGCGCAGCTTGAAAGTGTGCGAAACGCTGCGTGCCTAACACTGATATCGCCCGCCTCGACAGGGGATTCGGGACTGGGAGAGCGCTAGTATTGCGACAAAAAAACGGCGAAAGCCCGGGCAGACCCATACATTTGTTCGTCCCGCTTTTGTGTGTCCCTAATTGAGAATCCAAGTCTGTGTTACAGGAGGTAGATGCCACCACTGAATGGGGCTTATCTGAAGAGAAAAGCTGGAGCCCAGAGCAGCTGCAGAGCGATGTCCAAGGCAGCACTGCCAGCCTTCAGAGGCTCTCCTGATTGAGAAGACTCTACATGCTACAGCCTGCGGGTAAACGTGGGTCATTCTCCAAATAATGGCACCCACCAACTGGAGTTCTTGCTGCACTCCCAAGTCTGTCTAATAGTGAGTACCACAGCTCGACCATGGGCTCAGCGCCCACATCATCCCACATGGGGATCCATCATACATCACTCATCATGGTGCATCGGGGGAGGTGTCTGCTGTCCTTCCATGTCTGTTAATAGACCTACAGCCCACCGCATGGATCAGGGGGGGATGGTTGGCCCACATCACCCTACGGTCCATCCATCAAACATCACTCATACATGGGTTGATCGAGTGAGTGTGTCAGCTGCCTCCGTCTGTCTAAATTAGACACAGCCACCGATGGTCTCAGCGCACAAGAGTCACCCACGTCCACCATTCATACATCACTCATACATGGTGGCATCAGTGGAGGTGTCTGCTCCCTTTCCATGCCCTTTGTCTAATAAACCACAGCCACGAGGGCCCTCAGCGCCCACATCACCCACGTCCATGCATCATACATCACTCATACTGATGACATCGGTGGAGGTGTCTGTACCTCCATGTCCTGTCAAATTTAAAACCACAGCCACCATGGCTCGCGCCCACATCACCTACGTCCATGCATCATACATCACTTATACATGGTGGCATCGGGGGAGGTGTTGCTGCCTCCATGTCCTGTCTAATAGACCCAGCCACCATGGCTCAGCGCCCACATCACCCACCATGGATCCATCATACATCACTCATACATGGTGACATCGGGGGAGGTGTCTTCATCCTCCATGTCCAGTCATATAGACCACAGCCACCAAGGCTCCGCGCCAACCTCACCCACGTCCATCCATCATCCCATCATCATACATGGGTGGCATCGGGGGAGGTGTTGCTTCTGCCTCCATGTCCTGTCTAATAGACCAGCCACCATGCTCATTTGCCCACATCACCCACGTCCCCCCAATACATAAAATCCTCATACATGGTGGCATCGGTGGAGGTGTCTGCTGGTCCTGTCTAATAGACCACAGCCACGATGGCTCAGCGCCCACATCACCCACGTCCATGCATCATACATTCATCATACATGATGACTCGGGGGAGGTGTCTGCTACCTTCCATGTCCTGTCTAATAGACCACAGCAACCATGGCTCAGCGCCCACATCACCCACATGGATCCATCATACATCACTCTACATGGTGACCATCGGGGAGGGTGTCTGCTGCCTCCATTGTCCTGTCAAATAAAACCACAGCCCGATGGCTCAGCGCCCACATCACCCACGTCCACCCATCATACATCATCATACATGGTGGCATCGGGGGAGGTGTCTGCTGCCTCCATGTCCTGTTTTAATAGACCACCAGCCACCATGGCTAAAGCCCCCACATCACCTAGTCCACCCCATCATACATCACTCATACATGGTGGCATCAGTGGAGGTGTCTGCTACCTCCAGTCCTGTCTAATAGACCACAGCCACCATTGGCTCAGCGCCCCACATCACCTACATCCACCCATCTACATCACTCATACATGGTGGCATCGGGGGAGGTGTCTGCTGTCCTGTCTAATAGACCACAGCCACGATGGCACAGCGCCAACATCACCCACATGGACCCATCATACATACACTCATACATGGTGGCATCGGGGGAGGTGTCTGTTTCCCTTTCCATGTCCTGTCTAATAGACCACAGCCACGATGGTCAGCTTTCCACATCACCCACGTCCATGCATCATACATCACTCATACATGGTGGCATCGGTGGAGGTGTCTGCTGCCTCCATGTCCTGTCTAATAGACCACAGCCACCATGGCTCAGCGCCCACATCACCTACGTCCACCCATCATACATCACTCATACATGGTGACATCGGGGGAGGTGTCTGCTACCTCCATGTCCTGTCTAATAGACCACAGCCACGATGGCTCAGCGCCCACATCACCCACATGGATCCATCATACATCACTCATTACATGGTGTGCGATCGGTGGAGGTGTCTGCTACCTCCATGTCCTGTCTAATAGACCACAGCCACGATGGCTCAGCGCCCACATCCCCCACGTCCACCCATCATACATCACTCATACATGGTGGCATCGGTGGAGGTGTCTGCTACCTCCATGTCCTGTCTAATAGACCACAGCCACCATGGCTCAGCGCCCACATCACCTACGTCCATGCATCATACATCACTCAACACATGTGGCATCGGTGGAGGTGTCTGCTGCCTCCATGTCCTGTCTAATAGACCACAGCCACCATGGCTCAGCGCCCACATCACCCACATGGATCCATCATACATCACTCATACATGGTGGCATCGGTGGAGGTGTCTGCTGCCTCCATGTCCTGTCTAATAGACCACAGCCGCGATGGCTCAGCGCCCACATCACCCACGTCCATGCATATACATACTCATACATGGTGGCATCGGGGGAGGTGTCTGCTGCCTCCATGTCCTGTCTAATAGACCACAGCCACGATGGCTCAGCGCCCACATCACCCACATGGATCCATCATACATCACTCATACATGGTGACATCGGGGGAGGTGTCTGCTGCCTCCATGTCCTGTCTAATAGACCACAGCCACGATGGCTCAGCGCCCACATCACCCACGTCCACCCATCATACATCACTCATACATGGTGGCATCGGTGGAGGTGTCTGCTGCCTCCATGTCCTGTCTAATAGACCACAGCCGCGATGGCTCAGCGCCCACATCACCCACGTCCATGCATCATACATCACTCATACATGGTGGCATCAGAGGAGGTGTCTGCTGCCTCCATGTCCTGTCTAATAGACCACAGCCACGATGGCTCAGCGCCCACATCACCTACGTCCATGCATCATACATCACTCATACATGGTGGCATCAGAGGAGGTGTCTGCTGCCTCCATGTCCTGTCTAATAGACCACAGCCGCGATGGCTCAGCGCCCACATCACCCACATGGATCCATCATACATCACTCATACATGGTGGCATCGGGGGAGGTGTCTGCTTACCTCCATGTCTGTCTAATAGACCACAGCCGCGATGGCTCAGCGCCCACATCACCCACGTCCATGCATCACTACATCATACTCACACATACATGGTGGCATCGGGGGAGGTGTCTGCTGCCTCCATGTCCTGTCTAATAGACCACAGCCACCATGGCTCAGCGCCCCCAACACCCACATGGATCCATCCTACATCACTCATACATGGTGGCATCGGTGGAGGTGTCTGCTGCCTCCATGTCCTGTCTAATAGACCACAGCCACCATGGCTCAGCGCCCACATCACCCACGTCCACCCATCATACATCACTCATACATGGTGGCATCGGGGGAGGTGTCTGCTGCCTCCATGTCCTGTCTAATAGACCACAGCCACGATGGCTCAGCGCCCACATCACCTACGTCCACCCATCATACATCACTCATACATGGTGGCATCGGGGGAGGTGTCTGCTACCTCCATGTCCTGTCTAATAGACCACAGCCACCATGGCTCAGCGCCCACATCACCCACGTCCATCCATCATACATCACTCATACATGGTGGCATCGGGGGAGGTGTCTGCTGCCTCCATGTCCTGTCTAATAGACCTCAGCCACCATGGCTCAGCGCCCACATCACCCACGTCCACCCATCATACATCACTCATACATGGTGGCATCGGGGAGGTGTCTGCTACCTCCATGTCCTGTCTAATAGACCACAGCCACCATGGCTCAGCGCCCACATCACCCACGTCCACCCATCATACATCACTCATACATGGTGGCATCGGGGGAGGTGTCTGCTGCCTCCATGTCCTGTCTAATAGACCACAGCCACGATGGCTCAGCGCCCACATCACCCACGTCCACCCATCATACATCACTCATACATGGGCATCAAGGGGGTGTCGCTCCTCCCCCCTTCAT
>JAODAL010017918.1:0-76263 GCA_025379985.1 Phyllomedusa bahiana | reverse complement strand
AAATTTAATCATGGTATGGGGGGCATAAGATACACCCCGCTTTCGGTACACGAACAGTTTTGGCTTTTTACATTTTTTTTGGGTTGGGGTACCATGCTACGGGCCATTTTCCCCAAAAAGAAAGGGGTTTCAAATGGGGGCTCTCCAGCTTTTGGGGAAAAACTAAAAATCCCCTTTCTGCATTTATAAAATTTTTTATAACAGGGGGCCCATTAATAGGAGTTGTATTTCCCCCCCAACAGTTTGGATCGGGGGGTTTTAAAAAGGGGGCCCCCTCCAAAGTACCCCAGGAAAAAAGGGTTGTTAGGAATTTGTTATGCCAAATGAATGCACTTAAAGGCAGGAAATTTAAAGGATGGGATCCAGACGTTTTCCCTTTGCCAATTTCTAACCAATGAAAACCTAGATGTGCAAAAAGAGAGACAAGTCGGGGGAAGAGGGGCGCGGACCTGGCAGCATGTTTTAGGCCCCCCCACAGGAGCAAAGCAACTTTTTGGCGGGTTTGTTGGCTTGCGATAAACCACCCTTTATGGAAAAGGAAAAGATTTTTTTTTTTTTTTCCTATCCTCAGATATTTTTTTTTTGGCCACGAAGGCCTTTGGTTGAACTTAATTTGACCAGTACATATGAGAAAGTGTGAGTGATAACCCCAAAATTTAACAAAGCCTGTTTCCCCCATTCACACAAAGCATTTTGAAAATTAAAGGGGGAATGCATGACACCAGGGGGGAAAAAAGAAAAAAGGGTTTTAACACTTTGTCCAAAAAACACAAAGGGGGCCCGTACTTTTTGGTTTGTTCCCATGGTTTTTAAAGACCTGAGGGATGTGTTTTTGATTTTCTTTTGAGGACATAAAACCATAGGCTTCGAGCATGGCAGCCCGAGAGTTTTTTTTTTAAAATGCAAATACACCCTTGGGAAAGGGGGGAAAGACGAGGTAAAAAAAGAAATTTAAGCAGGGGATAAGGCTGCGCCCCACGGAAAGGGACAAATACCGGTCGGGTTAAATTGATCTTTTTTTGTCTTTTTTTTGGGTCCGTGAACATGACCGCGGGGGAGGGTATGGGGGGTTTTTTTTCCGCGTTGCCCATTTCCCCCCCTTTCACTTTTGGGGCTTGCCCCAAATTCCTCCGAAAAGGGGGACGGAAGTTGTGCAACACAATGTTTTTGGGCCCTGCTGCACGGGTTTTTCCCCATAAAAGGCCCCATTGGCTTTTTTTGGGCCCGGGTTTTTTTCAGGGGGTCGAAAAAACCGCCTAAAAAACCCAGCCCCGGAAAACCCGGTGCGTGGGGGATGCCCTTTAAGGGAAAGTAAAATAGTTTTTTGGGGCGGGCTCCGGCCCTTCCAAAAACACACAAAACGGGGTGGAAGGGCAAAATTTTCTATTTAAAACCCCAAAGCCTTTTTGGGGCGTAGGGTTTCTATCGCAAACTTTGCATCTGGTCCCAAATGCCCCCTTTTGGGTCTTTTAAAAAATTGTAAGGCGGTTCGGGTAGTACAGGTCCGCTTTTGGGGGGAAAGTATTTAATTCCTATTTTACAACTAAAAAACAAAACAAAGGGGCTAATGCACACATTTTTAAAAAAGAAACCCTTAAGGAGAAAATACCTATTTTTGTAAAAAATTTTGCTAAAAAAAATTAATTGCACCAAGTTACAATGGGCCCCTTGTTGGGTTCTGCTTGGGGTTTGGGCCAACTAGGAGACACCCTTACAGTGATAAATTCTCTCTTTAGGGGGAACCCCCAAGCTTTTTTTTTCCTTTTTTTAATTTTAAATTTTTCCTTTTAAAAAATTCAATTTTGATCGTTCCCGGGAAGCAGAAAACTTTCAAACTGTCATGGGAGCTGGAAGTTTGGTTTTCCCAAAACCGTTTGGTGGGAAGATCACAAAGGCGTGAGTCTAAAAAAAAAAGTCGAGGTGATCAGATTGGAATTTGTTTTATTGAAACCCAACTCCTAAAAGGTGAAACACATTGGGGACATTTGGGCCAAATGAAATGGGGAAGGGAGAAAAGGGGAAATAATGCATTGTACCCAATAAGGACCCCAACCAAAGGGGGGGTGCCCAAACGAAAACCTAAAAAAAAAGGGTTTTTTTGTTTTTTTTCTAAAGTGGGGGAGAAGATCGCCTCACAAATCTAAAAAAATTTTAGCATAAAAATTATTTCCCATTCTTTCCCCCGGGGGATCCCTTGTAACCAAACTAAAAAATTTAAATTTATTGCATCTAAAGGCTTTTTAAAACCATTGCCTGGGAAAACTGAAATAAACATCCTAAAATGACACACGGTTAATGTATACAGCTTTTTTTCCACCCACACAAGGTCAATTTGAAATTTGTGTAAATGCTTTGGTAGGGGCCCCGGCTGTATAATAAAAAAAAACCGATTTTTTTAACCCTTGCAGTCCTCCCATTTCAGGGGGACATGGTCGCCAGCGCTTCCATTCATATCTCATTGTGTAGGGGGTTGGACTACGGAAAGGGCCTCCGAGGGAGTGGACTGAAGTTTCCAAAGTTCCGGGCTACAAAAACCCCCAATATATTTAAATTTTTATAAAAATTTTTTCCCTTATTAAATGGGGTTTCTTTTTCAACCTTTACGCCCCCTTCAGGGAAAAATACAGGGAATAATTTTTTTGCGTGCATAGGGGGGGGAGGACCAATACAAAGATTATAGGCCAATAAGTGGGTTTCCTTCTTTTAAAAAATTTTTGGGATACATTTTTTTTACTTTGCTAAAAACAGCACTTGAGGGAACATATTTTTCCCGGGTGTAATCGAAATTCAGACCCCCCAAGTATCTTGCCCCAACCCCACCAGTTTCCTTCCAAATTCAGCCAACCCCCACCCCCCTCTTTTTTTAAGGAAAACCCCATCAAAAAAAAAAAAAAAAAAAAACAAGCAATATGTTACCATTATGTTTTTTTTTTTTTTTGGGGGGCTTTTTTGCACAATTTTTAAAAAGCCCCCCCCCTTAGGTACAGCACTTTTCTGACTTCCCCTTTGTAAACTGATGCACAGGAGTGGGCATTCTTGCCCGTTTTAATTCCAGGCCAACTTGGGCCTAAGTTGAAGTTTTCCCAGCAAGACCTGGTAAGTGGGAAAAAGGGAAACCCCCCTACTGCAAAAAAAAAAAAATTGTTACCTCATTTTTTTTTTATGTTTTTCGTTATTACTCTGTCGTTAGTTAATTTATCTTATCTATTTGCACAGAGAACAACAGATGAAAATTATATCTTTTCCCTTATTTGTAATAAAACTCAGGAAAAAAGCTTCAACTGCTTAAAGCAAGAATAGTCTTGCCTGCCATTGGGAATTTAGCTTTCAAAATTTACAAAAAAAAAAAAAAGGAAATGCTTATTGAAAAAAAATAAATGCTGTCCAAAAAAAAAAATAAAAAAAAAAAAACTTTCAAGGAATATTGGCTTTAAAACAAAAATACCTTTCAAATTAAGGTTTCCCTTTTAAAGACTTTTGGCTACTCCCTGACCCCTTTAAATTGTGAGGTTTCCAAAATTTTGGGGAAAAAGAAGGGGGTGGCCCTTCCCAGTTTTCTTTTAGAAGCCGCCTTTAGGATGCTTTCAAAAGGTGATTTTTGGCAGGTTTTTTTTTTTTTTTGCTCAAATGCGCATAATTACTGTGAATTTCTGAAAAAAAAAAAAACCCAAAAAAAAAAAATGACCATTTTTTAAAAATCCCCCTTTAGGTATTAATGCCTGTAAAGTTAATACATGACAAGCTACATCAATACTTTCAGGGGTAAAAAAAAAAAAGTATTTTTTCAACTGCCCATTAATCTGTAGCAAACTAAAAAAAAACTTTTAGTTGATAAGTAAACCCCCAAAAATTTTTCCCTAACTCATAGACAACTACAAATCTATTACCCCGAACCCAAAAAATAGTTCGATAAACCAAAAAAAAATATTCTTGGCAGTAAAAAAAGGTTGAAGAGATTTGCTTTTTTAATCCATTTTTGTGCTGCAACAATGACCTCATCAATCTGCAGACGGCAAATCTATTTTAGAAATATGCCCAAGAGTGGAAGGGGACCATGCCAAAAACCAAAAGCACAAAAATGACTATCCGTCTGAAATTACAAAAACCGCACTTGAGAAAAGTTTAATTTACATAGGGCAAGTGTGTTTAGCAATATTTAATTGGGATGGATTATTTCCTCTTTTATTCAAGTAGTAAATCCCCAAAAAGCTGACTCCCATCCCCTACACAAATTGAACGTTAACACGCCCACTCCCTATATTCTCCCAAGGTTGGTTTTAGGTTTTGGGGGGCGACTATCCACCAAAAATAACTTTAGTATTTATTCTGTTAGGCTGGAGTACCCCCCTTTTTAAAACTTAACAAACAAACCATAGTGATTTAGTTAAAATGATGATCAATTTTTTGGGAAATGGGAAAAAATCATTAGCCCTCATTCCCGTCCCAAGGAGGGGTTACCCCGACTCTCAAGGACAAAAAGCCAGTCGCTTTGGATTAAAAATGACTAAGCTATTTTCCCTCCGGGCTGGGAAAGCGGTGTGAGGGGTCAAGGGGGGTCAAATGGTTTTTTACAATTTTTCAAAGACGGTGTAACTAGGGGAAAACGTTTATAAAAAACATTTTTTACGGTTTTTTTTTTAATTTTTTGGAGAAATGCTTCGAAAATTTAGTCCAGAGGCCAAAGGTTTGGAAGTTTATTAGGGAAAATGCCCCCCTTTCCCGGGTTTTTGGGCCCAAACCTCCATTGGCACATTGTCATGCATTTAGCAGCCCTTTTACGGCCCACCCCCTCATCTGCATTTTTTGCTGTCAGTAAACAAAAAGGGTTAACCGGGGTTTGCTCCATAAAATTTTTATGCCCTGATATGTTTTGGGAAATACCCTAAAAAGGTTGAAATTTTTAAAAGGGTAAAATAATGCCGGTTTCTCAGGAGCACCGGGTATTTTCCAGGGCGGGTGACGCTGGGGCCCCGGGGGACCGGGGCCCTCCCCCTTTCCTCCCAACTTTTGGTGCTTTTTTTAATCATTTTTGAATGGAAAAACACATGGAACACCCCCCGGGCACCCTTTTAAACCTAGCAGAGGGGCAAGTCTTGCCTTTCATCTTTTTTGCCATTAAATTTGAAACTAGATAAAATCCTTTTTTTTTATTATTGTGAGAAAAACCCCTTGCAGCCCCCGGGTTGGCTCCTGAAGTTTGCAGCCAAAAAAAGAAATCTCAGAGGGGGCTTAATGTACGCCCGTTACATCCATTATTTTATTTTTTTTACCTGGTTTTTCCATGTCTAGAAATATTTAAAAAAAGGGCACGGCCCCGTCTCCCAACCAATAGTGGGGAAAAAACCCCAACAATTTTCTTAAAAAAAGCAACGGAAGGGGCCCGCATTGGAAAAAAGGCCTTAGTTCATGTATCTACAAACAAGAAAAAGACCCGGAAATCATATACTTTGGGGCCCTAATCCCGTGTTTAATGGGGGGAAAATTGGGGTTTGAAACCCCCCCAATGAATGCAAAACTGAGATTGATGACAATCTTTACGGTGAGGGGGGAATATTTTGGGGCCTGAAAAATTAAATAAGTCTTTGGAAAAATCAAACGGTTTGTATAAGTGGGTTTTTGGTCCCGGGCCCCCTGGAGCATGTTATTGCTTTACTTGGGTTTGAAACAATAAGGAGAAGAAAAAATTTCCTTTTTAATCCCCTGCAAGGGGAAAATGTTATCCCCCCTTGCATTTTTGGGAACCCCTTGTTATCTCCTGGGGGTTTCGGGCTATAAAAGCGAAGCCCCCCCCTTTCTCTTATACAGGGGCAAAAAAAAAGGAAAATTTGAAAAAGTGATCTGTGGGCCCCCCTTCCCCCTCACCCCCAAACCGGGCGAGCAGCATCCCTGGGATGCTCTGTAACCCCTCACCCACAAAGACCGGGGAAGCCCCCCACTGCACTGAAATGAGGCACAAGGGATGCTCTGCAGCAATCAAGGGGTTAACACTGCCAGCTCCAGCGTCACGCTGGCAGCGGCTGGGCTACAGGCACATTGCAGCTGGAAACAAACTGGATTTCTAATTTCCATAAAGGACACATTAAAAAAAAAATTTAAAAACAGCCCCGGGACACGTTTACCTGTGAGGGAAACCTTTTCCCAAAAAGTTTTGTAGGTAAAAGACTTTAAAAAGGCATTTAAAAGCCCCCGGTTAGGGCTTTGTTTTATGCTCTGCCCTCACATGTGCGGAACGATATACACCCAGACCAATGATGGCACAAAAGATATTAAACTAAAAAATCAAAAACCATTTATTTCAACCCCTAAAAAATTTTAAAATACAACTACTAGAAAAAATTTAACTTTTCAGGGGGCCCAGGGTCAGCCGTTTTAAAAAGGGGAACGGGAAGAAAGGTTGGGGGTTGGAAAACAAATAGAGGAAAAATTCAAAGATCAATTGTTTTACCAATTTTGGTTATTTTAAATTGAAAATTTATGGATTTGGAAGAAAAATTTAAATAAAAAAATTGTTTAGTTTTCTTTGGGTTTTGGGTTTAAAAATTACGGGCAGGCCCCAAAGGTTACAAACGGGGAAGGGACTGAGGTTTGTTCTTAGGGGGGGTTCCCCTCACTACGCTCATTCTTTTACCCCAGCCCTTTTGTTTTTTTTGGGTTTTCATTTGAAATTTGGGGGGGTGCGTTAAACCGGGTTTCCACTAGGCTAAGTAGAACC
This sequence comes from Phyllomedusa bahiana, assembly GCA_025379985.1. Classification (NCBI taxonomy): domain Eukaryota; kingdom Metazoa; phylum Chordata; class Amphibia; order Anura; family Hylidae; genus Phyllomedusa; species Phyllomedusa bahiana. The sequence continues at coordinate 69,551 of JAODAL010017918.1, read as the reverse complement.
CAAAGGTCTGAAAGCTTTTACAAACCAGGGGGTTTCTCAGCCTTTCAGAGAGATGAACAGGTCTGTAGCTATAAAACCCAAAGTCAAAGCAGCCTTTCAGGATAGCCCAAAAATGGTCTGTACTTTTTGCGACCTGAAAAGTTTATGAAAGGCCTATACAGGAGGGGGTTTTTTGCAATAGGTAGGCCACTGTTTAAGGGGAAAATTTTTGCAGAGTGACTTTTTTTTCCCCAAGATTTTTAAACTTTAAAAAAAGGCAATCTTGTAGTGAAAAACCCTTTTTAAATTAAAATTGTAGGGCATTTCCAAAACATTTTCTTTAAATTTAATTTTTTGTAACTCCAGCCAAAATTTTTTTTTTTTAGTTTTGGATAGTCCCAAAGGGAAAGGTCTTACATTTTTTTTCTGTCTGTGCCCCCTTTTAAGAAAGATTTCCCCTTTCATGTGCTGGGGGGAAAGGGCGGGAACTTGTTGCCCACACCCTACCTCGGGTTTGGTGGAATAGGGAAAATTTACAAGGCCGCTTTGCCATAAGTCCCTTTTTAATTTGACCCCCAGATTTTAAAGTGGGGGAAATGCCTGAAATTGTTTCGATGGAAATCAATCGTTTGGACCCTTTCATGACGGGGTTTTTACCGTATGGAACAGTTTTGGGAAAAAAGGAAAAACTTTTCGGCAACAAATCCCTATGTAAATATACCTTTAAAAAAAAAAAAAAAAAAAGTCCACAAAACAGTGCTTGATATGTCCATGGTTGAGAAAGGGGCACTGTTTATCGAAGTCACTGTGTACATCTCTAGCATTATTGCTATGTAACGAAATCAGACAGCATGCTAGCTATTTAGGGCCCCTGCACTTTCATATTTTGCATTTTTATTTATTTAACCTAAAAACACCACCTTCAAAAACTGCAAGTTAAGTTTCATGCATTTAACACATTCTTTTTTTAGTAGCATATTTTGCTAAACTTGAGAAACGACATGTATGGGATAGATTTGTAGTTGCAGAAAGTTCTGCAGTAAATCCCTATGTGAATATACCATAAACATTCAGTGGGGGATGTTCACAAACAAGGAAGAAGCAGGGCCCAGCACAGGTATACGCAATATCCATGAGCTGTAGATTTTTAAAAAAAAAAAAAAAAAAGGGAGTAGAAAAGTAAATTTAATACATAAGTTCCAACTTTTTGAAAAATGAAAAAGCAGAGATTAATGGGCGGCGCGCGTAGCGGCAAAAATTTGCATGTACACCACCTTCAGTGGTATGCCACGCCCTGTCAAAAAGCCACACCCACTCCACCTAACTGCATAACGGCTTTGGGAAGAAAGCCAGGCAATGCCCTTATAGTCAGTGAGGGTAGTAAACCCCCATATCAGGTAGTGCCCCTTAACAGGTAAGATGCCTCCCACTGGATGCCAGTAATGCACCCTCTGTGCCAGGTAGAATGGAGACCCCATATAGCCTAATAAAAATAAAATAATAAAATCCACTTACCTCACCAGGCCTCCTGCAGCACGGCCGCTCCGGCGATCTCCGCAGCGACGAAGGGGGGGAAGTGAGAGCAAGCCGAGCGTCAACTCCACTGCAAGCCGCGCGTCACTTCCCCTGCGCCAGCTGACACTTATGTGCGCGCACAGCGCACCGCGCCGGACATACAGGGGAAGAAGAGGAACGATTCCCTCCTGCCTCCTCCTGCACAGCGAACTCCGTGGCGGGTGAGCAGCGCAGCGGCCGCTTCACCCGCCTTAGGAGCGGCCACGGCGGCGCCAGAGTAGCGCAGCTATGCGCTACTCTTGTCGCCGCGGCCATTATATAAAAGAGCCCCCCCCGCTACTGCGGCCGGAGAATGCCGAACTCCCCCGGGAGGGGGAACCCCAAATAGCGGGACCCCCCCGCCAAAAACGGAGAGATGGGCATGTATGATTTATTATAGCACCAGCCATGGTTTGATAGGGATATGCACTGCTCTGCCCTGACTATCTGAATGGGGACTGCAGAAATCCAGCCATGTATGGAACAGACTTCGAGAAACTGCTGCAACAAATCTCTACATGATTATACCCTAGAAAACAGACCCCAAAGCACATAGTGTAGGTATCGTCGATGATGGGAAAAGGGGCACGGTCTAACGAGGTCCACTGTAACCAGTACTGACCACCAGTTATTTAGGAACCCTTCCCATACATACTTTGCATAGAGTTTTAGGAGCCAAAACACTTGGGGTGAGGGGGGAGGTTTAAAGGCTTATTTGTGTCTTTTCACGCAGCTCTTGCTAAATCGAAAAGTGTATAGCTACATGCATATGATCCATTGTTTTTCTGGTGTATTTTTCACTCATATCATGCGATTCAAATACTTGGCAATGTTGAAAATTGCCACAAAAACACAGCACATGTTTTTTTGTGCAAAAAACTATGGAGATCTGATGGCAACAAATCCATATGTTAATAGCCCTGTGTGTGGTATCTCCATGAGTGGCAAAGAGGCGGTTATCTATTTCCTCGCCAGCACCAGTATTGCGTGTAACCAAATTAGGGCAGTTTCACTCATGCATTTGGCAAAGGGAAAAAAAAAAAAAAAAAAAAAAAAAAAAAAAAAACCATGGCAGAATTGTTTTTTCATCCAGCCTCACAAAAACAGAAGGGAGGGAGGGGAGTGGTTTGAAAAAGTGTGGGTGGTCTGTAAAAAAGGAGCGGCAAAAAGAAGAGACTAGTTGGGTTCTGGGATATATAGAGTTATACGATAAAGGGAGAGGCACTGAGCTCTGTGATATATAGGGTTATATGAGAGGGAGAGCTAGCTGTGGCTCTGTGATATATCGGGTTATAATAATGATAGAGGGGAAAGCGAGTCTCTGTATATAATAGGTTATATGATAGAGGGGAGAGAAGCAAGCTCTGTGTTATATAGTGTTATATGATAGAGGGAGAGAAGCTGAGCTCCTGTGATATATATAGGTTATAGATAGAGGAGAGAAGCGAGCTATGATATAGCCTATATCACAGAGCTCAGCTTTTCTTGCTCTATCATATAACCCTGATAAATTCACAGAGCTCACATGCTCTCCCTCTAACATATAATCCTATATATCACAGAGCTCAGCTTCTCTCCTCTATTATATAACCTTATATATCATAATAGGGTGGCACAAAGCATCTGACAGGTTCCCTTTAAAGTGGTATGCCACATGTTAACCTTACTGAGTTTTTTTCTCTCATGTTGCATAAACCGTATGCAGTGCCACATTTTGATAAGGTAGGCTAGGACTATTGCTCTAGTGATTGGTGAGAGCTGGTTCTCCCACTGATCTACTACTGTGGGCAGGCGATAAATCATATCATGTATGCTAACATTAGTCTGTATCGATCACATTGGCCCCTGACAAGCCCATTGGTGGGCAGCGTACATAAGTAATGCTTCTAGGCCGTATTGCACAACTACAGCAATCCATAATATACAGTTTTGCAGCACAGTAATTTGCCAGGCACTGCAGTGTGTGAATACCGCTTCAGTGGATGAATGGAGTAAGCAACATCTCCAAACATATCTAAGACTGAGTTCACATGTAGTGCACCATTCAGTAATGTGTTTTACTGTAAATTGCTCAATTTTACCAGGTGGTAATTTCCTATGAGAGCAGCGAAAAGCAAAATGATTTTACACTTAAAAAACAGAATTCACATTGCAAAACAGCAGCAATCTACATAAACACACTAGCTAGGTTTAAACCCATTATTATGGTTCCATTCTCCTGCAAAAATCTGTGTGATCCAGGGTGCTAAGGCGATCAAGCCTCCAGACATTTTCCACATTACTACAGTGGGTCCTCAAGGTTCCATAGCCTCCTGTATAAAAAATATATTTTAGCATAACCATGTTCCTTCTCCTAGGACATTGGGGCACATTCATCAATACTTTATGTTCCCACAATGTGTTTTGAGAGGTTTTTTGGTGTATTTTGCATCCAAAAAACTCTCCAAAGTAAGCTTCAATGTTAAAGTATACCTCTCATTGATTCCAATGTAAAATCTGTGCCGTTAAAGCATATTTACGTCAAGTAAATATTATACTGCATTTTGAAGAATTTTCAAACAAAAAATCCGCTACAGTATAAGCTGGATAGATCTCTGTTCTCAATGCGAGAAGCACTGATGTGATGAAGCAAAATCTGATGAAGAGACTCCATGATAAAGGGGGAAAAAAAAAAAAAAAAAGTTAAACTATTATATATATTTATTGTTACCACACACCAACCCCAAAAAAACTGTTGTTACAATATAAAAAATTAAATAAGTATTAAAAAAGTATTATAAATTAAAAAACAAGCACCCCGAACAAAAACACTAAGGGTAATATCACACATACGCAATTGCAGGTAGCAATTCATCGCTTATTTGTGCTTCAATACGCCCAGAATTGCGCCTGCATATCACGTCAAATTCATAGCTCTCCAGAGCTATGAATTATGCTCATCTCCCCCTAGTACAATATACACGCATACTCATATTATGACCAGCTGACAAAAAGGGGTTTAAAAAAGTTCCTTATTAGTAATGGTTGGGACAACCCTATAAATAAACAATCAGTAAATGCCGCTTTTATATTGACACAAATGGCTCTCTGACAACTCGTCTGATAATTTTGAAACTGTAATGTGCAGAGACATCCTGGTCATGGCCAGTTAAGTGATTTTTTCCACTTCCAGATTATGGCCCTTAACAGAGCCCATTGGAACTAACATGTAGTTTAGATAATTCCTTCTGTAGAGCAATACTATCAGCATGTTTTGCAACATAAGGTCGCAAAGATCTTGAGACAGCTCCGACTGTATTTAACCCAACATGAGAGGTCCAAGTAGGCCCCTTGGTAATGAACACCTTTTTATAAGCCATCAGTAAAGTGGTTTGTCTCACTACATGCGGATAGTCTTCTTTATGTAAAGGTCTTGTAAAAAACTAATTCACTTTGTAATGACCACATAATGCAGTGTCCTACCTATTACTAGATTTCCCCTCTTGTAGGGGCTTAATCAGCTCCCCTTGTCCGCATTACAGCCCTGTTCAATCACTCCCAATAGGCTGCCAGCGCCTGGTCGCTATATAGCCCTGGTGTCCATCAGCAGCTTGGCACTGCAGGCCTAAAATTGCCATAAACACTGAATTTAAAAAATGAACCAATAACAGGATGAAGGTAAGATAATCGATGTTGTGAACAACCCCTATAATTAACAAAAAGATTTCAGTGGTGTCATTGACTTTCCCTGGCTTCTTATACCTCTTTTTTCTTCATGTCTCTCAAATACTTTTTCCCCTGTGTCATTTCTCATTATTACACATAACCTTATTTATGAGCATCAACAAGCTTGCTTTTCTTTGCTTTTCGCGAATGGATGTGGTTGTTACAGTACATCAGCTGAGAATTAAATGTCACTAGCACCTTTAGAATAGAGATTAACTAAAAAATGTGAGTGAATAAGTAGTTGAACAAGTCACCATATTTTGTTTGTAGTACTGCACTGCGGAGCAGTCTGCCTATGCATTATGTTCTGGCAGCAGACTATTGACAAGGATGAGGCTAGGTCTAAACAAGCCTAGCCATGAACAGCCTGATGCATATTTAGAGCCCCAATTTAGCCTGTTTATTTAAACCGAAGCATTCTTGCATTAACACATGGACATTAGTGAAATTGGTCTGAATGTGTTTCTTGAAAAGAAACCCAGCACTTCGGTACAAAAAAAAAAAAAAAAAAAAAAAGAACATTGCATCTTTAACAATTTTCTTTAATGTTAAATAAAGCAGTTGCATTTTTCAGGACCAAAATATGTAGATAAAACATAGCGCTTATTGTTAGCAAAACTGTCTAACCCAAAGTCTATATTGCTTATAGGCAACAGCCGCTCTGCTTTCATTTCGTTAAACTGCTCTGGAAAAACAAAAGCAGGCTTTAAAAAAGGTGCTATGATTGTTTGATAAATCGAAGCCGAAGTGTTAGATCTATTTTTATGTGTCAGTGACTGCATATTGATCGAGTAGGAGCAACCAGCCATTAAAGCATGAACACCAAGTCAGATAAGTTTTCAATATAGCCTTGACATATAGCCATCTATTAACAACGTTTCATTGTACTTATGATGCGAGTATAAAGGCACAACCATACAACAGACTTTAAGACCCCAGAGCGCTGAATAATCTAAGACAAAACCATGAATTTATTTCCAGCCGAGTGAAATTAGCATATGATCATTATTGTGCCTACAAGTGATTAACATCCAAGACATTTTTAGGAAGAAAACATGTTTTGCATTTGCCCTCTATCCGTGATTGCGAACCCATTGCTTTTAAGCTTCCCAATTTTGATGTGGGGAAAGCGTAGGCGAGCTGCTAAAGAACTATTAGATGGCATACATCAAACGATTCCCTTGTCATTCATGCTGAATCACTTATACACAGATTTGTGTGCAGCTTTAAAAGGCTCTCTTGAGTCTGAAGTGAATTCAAAAGAAATTGATGAAGAGCTGTCTAACACATCTCACAAGCATAAACTTTGGCTGCCACTCTCTAAGCCCTAAGAACGCTTCTTCACTGCAAAGATTGGGATAAAAAGGAAGACTTTTTCCAAAACTATTACTGTGATTTTGCTTTTTGAGGAGATTAGAGAATTTGAACTGCTCTGAGTGCACACAAGGTTTCTTCTCTGTTACCATCCTGCCTCCCCCTCCTTTCTCTTTGCTTGTATATCTGATAAGCTGTGCGCTATTCCGGCCCGGACCTAGGACCAGCAAGAAGGACACAAGTACGTGTGAATAACACAACCCTCACAACCCCCTCTGCAATATCTGTGTGATTATATTGTATTTGAAAAGGTACTCATTCTGCGTGACTACGAATCTCCATTACTTCCCCTAACTAGCTGTTATAAATCATTTCCTATATTGTGTGGTTCTGTAATATTTGCTCATGAAGTCAGAGCATCTATCACAAACTATTAGGATGGTGGTTTCTATGTTTAAGTAAGCCTATACCCAATTAGGCCTTTGAAGTAACATCCTTGCTGCTATCTCTTTATAAACCCCACCCGTTTCTGTACACCTGAAAGTGTTGACTAATCAAAGTGTCACTAAAATATTTGGAGCTCTTTCTGCCAAGACCTTTTGATCTGCCAGCATTGAAATAAGTGACAGCATTTTTGAAGTGACTATGAATTTTGACCGTATTATTCCGAAAGTGGGCAGAAACGATCTTTGTAATACTAGGCTTTCTTACCACAGCATTTACACCAAGCTTCACTTTTGCAAATCTATCTTCATGCCCTCTTCCACCATTCCTATCCGCCCAGAGCATCCTCCAAACAACTATCCACATTATCTCCTACTCTCCTTCCCTCTAGACATACATGCATGCATCTCATGCATTACTTACTTACTTTATACCTTCCCAAACCATCCTCTTTCAGGGTGCTGCACAAACATCCTCTATTTCATCAGTGATACCATCTGAAATCCCTTTTCATTCTTCTGCATCTTGCTGCAGGGAGACATCTCCCAACCCCGGTCCACCTTTCCTTTGACTGCTCATCCCACCTCTTTTCTCCCACAGAAACCCTGCTAACCTGCGTAATATTTGTTTGTTACGTCTTTCTCACCCATTAAAATGTGCTTTGGAACGCCCGATCCGTTCGTAATAAACTCACTGCTGTCCATGACCTGTTTCCTTTTCTAACTCCTTCATCTCCTAGCTCTCACAGAATCCTGGCTCCAGCAAACATACACCCGCATTCCCTTGCTGCCCTCACCTAACGGCGCCTACACTTCACCCCGACGACCCCCAACCTGACAGCTGGTGGAGAGTTTGGCATACTATCCTCGCCCACATTGCAACCTACCAGGTCTGTCCCCGCTGTAGCCCTCACAGACACTTCCCCTCCTTTAGAGGTCCACACCCTCAGACTCTTTTTTCGGCCATTTTCCATCAGATCGCAGTGCGTCTACAGACCCCCCGGCTTCACCCCCCCCCGGCCAGTTTTTCTTCAGATCAAGTTGCTGCCTGGCTTCCTCAATTTTTCCTATCGACGAAATACCCACACACATCATGGGCATTTTCAACATCCCCATTGACAACCCAATGTCACCTTCCGCGCTCTGCCAGTTTTCTTCACTTAACCTCTTCTCTGGCCTCCTCGCAGTTTCCTGACTCTCCAACTCACAAGGATTGGAACGCTCTTGATGCTGGTCTTCTGTCCCTCTGCTCAATTTCTAATCTTACCAACACTCCCTTATGAAACTCACGGATCATAACCTTATCTCTTACCAATCAACAACTTTCAGCCTTCTCCCGCGACACACCAAACCCGTGCGTGCCCATTTCCGAAATCTCCGCTCTATCAACACTTAGGAAGCTCACATACAACCATACAGTCCTCGAATGCCCTCAATCTCCTCCCACACCTGTCCAGAACCGTGGTCTGTCAAACGTTACAATGAAACTCTCACAACCACCATGGACATGGTTGGCACCACTCACAACACCGCACCACAGAATCAGCACGCCACGCAAGCCATGCCCAAACCGGCCTCAGACTCGCCATACTATCAGCGCTGTTTCCCAGGTGCGCTGAGCATCTGTGAGAGAAGTCAAACTACTTCAGACTTTCACTCCACTACAATTCATGCTCAGGACCTACCACACTGCCCGTTCACTTGCGCCAAACAAGAAATATTTCACCTCCCACCATCTCAACCCAACACAACAACCCAAAACGTCTGTTTGACACCTTCCACTCCAACCTCGGAGCCCAAAGCATCAGGCCCCGTCACTGACCCTCTGTTGCTGGAAGACCTGGCCGACTCACTTCAAAGACAAAATTTGGACAGCATCCGGCAAAACATCAACATCACAATCCCCAATAACCCCCATCCTGACTGCCCTTCCCCGCACATCCCTCAAATCTGCTCTCAGTCCTTGAACAGCCGTCATCAGAAGAATGTCCAGCTTCTCCTGTCTGTCGCCCCACCACTTGCTCTAGTGACCCCATACCCACCCACCTTGTCCCGTCCATTCTCCAGCTGTCCTCTCGCACCTCACTACAATCTGTAACCCTCTCCACTGGGATCTCCCATCTTCCCCTTTAAACACGCTGTTATAACTCCCCTTAACTTAAAAAGCCCTCTCTGGAGCCCCACCTGCGCCGCCCAACTACCCGACCATCTCTAACCTGCCCTTCATCTCCAAACTCCTGGAACGCTTGGTCTTTTCGCCTGATCCGATATCACTCTGCAAACTCTCTGTTCTAGACCCTCTGCACTCATGTCTTCCCGCACCTACACTCCACGTAAACGGCTCTTCCTAAATTTCAAATGATTTCCCTGACAGCAAAATCTCATGTAACTACTCATCAGCTGCTTCTTCTGGATCTTTTATTTTTTGTTTTTTTTTTTTTTTTTTTTCTCCCCTCCCCCCTTTTTTGTTTATCTTTTCCTGCAGCGTTTGACACTGTGGATCACCAGCCACTCCTCACATGCGCCGACCATCGGTATCCATGACAAACCGCTCCTCTCTTTGTTCTCTTCCTACCTCTCTGGAACCGCACCTTCATGTCTCGTTCTCCTCCGTCAACCTCCTCTCCTCTCCCTCCTTGCTGTCGGGTTCCACAGGATCCATTCTTGTCCTCTCCTCTTTTCCACTCTATTTCACACAGCCCCCATTGGACAAACCATCAGCAGATTTGGGCTTCCAGTACCATCTCTACACAGATGACACTCAACTTTACAACTTCCCTCCCCAGACATCACTCCTGCCCCTGCTACAAAACACCAGTGACTGTCTGTCCGCTTCTCTGCCATCAGGTTCCTTCTTCCCTCTATCTCCAACAAACCTCACTAAAACGAACTACTAGTCCACCCAAACCCATCTTTTTACAAAACCGAGCCATCAACCCTGCATATTCACTCTCTCATGTGATGGTACCACCTAAACTCCTAGGCAGCAGCAGGCTTGTCTGGGGGTTAAACTAGACTCTGATTCTGACTCTTCATCACCCCTATATTCAAATCCCTTGTCCGCTCATATGTCACCTGCCCCTCAAGAACATCTCCAAATCCGTCCATTTCTCACTGTGGAAACAACTCACTCACATTGTTGCTCTTATCATTCTCGTCTTGACTTACTTAACTCCCTACTTGTTGGTCTTTCTCTCTTAAACTCTCCCCCGTCTCCAATCTTCCTGAATGCAGCAGCCATTCTTGTCGTTCTTTCCAGCTCTATACTGATGCCTCTAACCGTTCAGTCTCCTGCACTGGCTGCCTATTCAGTACAGAATACAACATAGCGCTCATCACTCTCACACATAAGCTCTCCACAGTGCTGCACCCCATACATAATCCTCCCTTATCTCTGTCTACCACCCCTACCCGCTCTCTCCGCGCTGCTACTGATCTAGACTACAGCACCTTCACTCTTGCCGAACCTCTCCATGCCCATCCCAAGATTTAGCATGTAAAGCACCAGTTCTCTGAACGATGTTACCGCCCCATGTGCTAATGCAAACTCACACCCACACAGTTTTTAAGTGCGCTCTGAAAACCATCATCTTAGACAAGCGCTATCAAAAATCCCTAATTGTACAACCCCCCAAATTACCTGTCACCAGAATCGTCACTTCCTGCACTTTGCACCCACAGGCACTTATCTGTAATATAGAGTGTAAGTGTTGGGATGGCAGGATTCATCCATCATTTTATGTATACGTACCCCATCCATATTTATGTAACATGGCTGGGTCCATTTGTAAACCAAAGCACATGTCCAGCCTTATTGTTTTACCCATACACCCTAATAGATTGTAAGCTCTTGCGAGCAGGGCCCTCACACCTTGTCTCATTTGTCAGTAGCTTTTTTATAATGTAATGTCTGGTTTGTCTGTGCTTATTCCCTCTATATTGTAAAGTGCTGCGGAATATTTTGGCGCTATATAAAAGATTATTATTATTATTATTACCCAACTCTCCTCTCAGCAGATGCTTTCGCCACTTACTTCCTAAATAAGATAAATCTCATCAGACAAAGCTTCACCCCACAGTCCCCTCCGCCTACCTCTATTCCTTCAATGCCCCCACAGCCCACCTCTACAGCTGCTCATCACTACTCCCCCCTAACTTGCTTCTCTCCTATCATTCATGACAAGCTCTCCTCTCTACTGTCCAAATCCAACCTCACCACCTGTCATCTTGACCCACTGCCATCCCACCTCATCCCTGACCTTAGTGCTGTTTTCATCCCAGCCCTCACCCATCTCTTCATCCTATCATTAACCTCTGGCATCTGCCCTTCCTCCTTTAAACACGCTACCATCACCCCCATTCTTAAGAAACCATCTTTTGAGCCTCCTCTCTGTCCAACTATCACCCCATCTCACTGCTTCCATTTGCCTCTAAACTCCTTGAGCAGCATTTACATCTTCAATTGTCAGCCCATCTCTCCACCAACTCTCTCCTCAACCCACTGCAATCTGGCTTCTGATCCTACCACTCTACTGAAACCACCCTAACCAAAGTCACCAACAACCTAGTAACTGCCAAAGCCTCACGCCACTACTCTGTCCTTATACTCTTAGACCTGTCCTCTGCCTTTGACACTGTCGACCATTCACTCCTGCTACAAATCCTCTCCTCCCTCGGCATCACGGACTTGGCCCTTTCCTGGATCTCCTCACACCTCACTGATCGGACATTCAGTGTCTCTCACTCTCGCACCACTTCCTCCTCTCGCCTGCTCTCTGTTGGTGTCCCTAGCGGGTCTGTCCTTGGCCCACTACTCTTCTCTATCTACACCATTGGCCTGGATCAGCTCAAGGCATCACATGGCTTTCAGTACCACCTGTATGCTGACAACACCCAACTCTACATCTCCAGCCCAGATATTACCTCTCTACTCTCCCAGATCCCAGACTGTCTATCATCCATGTCGACCTTCTTCTCCTCCCGCCTCCTGAAACTGAACGTGGAGAAAACAAAATTTATCATCTTCCACCATCCTACTCTATCCCCCCACCTGATCTCTCTATCACTGTTAACGGCTACACTCTCACCAGCTCTACAAGTCCGCTACCATGGGATAACTTTTGACTCCAATCTGTCCTTCAAAATGCACATCCAAGCCCTCACCTCTGCCTGCCGCCTTCACCTGAAAAATATCTCCCGAATCCGCTCATTCCTTATCCTTGAAGGCACAAAAATGCTTGTCCAAGCCCTTGGTATTTCCCACTAGACTATTGCAACATTCTTCTCTGCGGCCTCCCGTCTAGCACCCTTAATTCCCCTCCAAACCATCCTTAACTCTGCTGCCCGCCTGATTCACCTCTCTCCTCACTACTCCTCTGCCAATCCCTTCACTGGCTACCCATTGCGCAGCGAATCCAGTTCAATTTAGTAGCCTTGACCTACAAGGCTCTCCATAACCTCTCCCCTCCATACATCTCTGCCTTAATCTTCAGATATCTACCCTCACGCAACCTCCGCTCCTCACGGGATCTTCTTCTCTGCTCTCCTCTTATCAGCTCTTTACATAACCGTCTCCAAGACTTCTCTCGTGCTTCCCCCACACTCTGGAACTCACTGCCTCAACATCTCAAGCTAAGTCTACACTGCAGTGAACAAAAAATGACCTGAAAACGAATTACTAAAAACGTCCATGAAACTGAGTTTTCTGTCCACTGCCTGTCAAAAGCAGCTGAAAAAATGCAATTTTTTTTACGCGATTTGCGTTTTTTGTTGCTTTTTTTGGTTCGTTGTTTACAAACATTTTTTGCTTGTCTTTAAGCCTGTATGCATAAATTAAGCCATTGGATGTAACTCCGCCCTACAAAAGGGTAAATAAAGCACCTCTTTGCATTTATATGTGATCTTGTAGTCGTTTTATGGATTTTGGCGCTAATAAAGTTCTCGCTTTTGTCGCCAAAATACGGTTTTTTTTACAGATTTTGGCCCTAAAGTCCATTTTTTATGGATTTCGGTGCTAAAATCTTTATCTTTACTGATTTTGACGCTAAAATCCTTTTCTTAATTTTGTATTTTGGCGCTAATAAAGTTATCTCGCTTCTGACGCCAAAAATAAATTTTTTTTACAGATTTTGGTGCCAGAATCCATTTTGTTTCTTATTTGCCTCTAAAATACTTTTCTTAACATATTTTGATGCTAAAAAAGTTAACAAAAGGATTTTAGCGCCAACATCTGTAAATAAACAGATTCTTGCGCCAAAATCCATAAAAAAACTTATTTTTGGCATCAGAAGGGAGATAAATTTATTAGCGCCAAAATATGTTAAGAAAAGCATTTTAGCACCAAAATCTGTAAAAAAAAAACTGATTTTTTGCGTCAAAAGCAAATAACTTTATTAGCGGCAAAATCTGTAAATAAAAGTATTTTAGTGCTAAAATCCGTAAAAAAACAGATTCTTGTGCCACAATCCGTAGAAAACGTATTTTTGGCGTTAGAAGCGAGATAACTTAATTAGCGCCACAATATGTTAAGAAAAGGATTTTAGCACCAAAATTTGCAAAAAAAAAAGGGATTCTGGTGCCAAAATCCGTAAAAAAACTTATTTTTAGTGTCAGAAGCTAAATAACTTTATTAGCGCCAAAATCTGTAAAGAAAAGTATTTTAGTGCCAAAATCTGTAAAAAATACTTATTTTTAGCATCCGAAGCGAGATACGTTAAGAAAAGGATTTTTGCGGCAAAATCCATAAAAAAAACGGATTTTTAGCGTCAGAAGCGAGAACTTTATTAGCACCAAAATATGTTAAGAAAAGGATTTTAGCGTCAAAATCAGTAAAGATACAGATTTTAGCACCAAAATCCGCAAAAAAAGATTCTGACGCTAAAATCTGTAAAAAACTTATTTTTAGCGAAAAATATATGAATTTCACAAAAATCGTTAGCGACCAAAGTATTTTATCACAAACGGTACAAAAAAGAACACATCAGACACTTGTATGCAAATTTGATAAGGTATAAGCTTTATTAACACCCACTATAGGTGGGACTTGGGTCTCCTGGGTGGGTTTTCTTTGAAAAATCGCTGCAAAAAACGCCTCAAAAAAGCGCCAAAAGACACATTTTTTAGAACATGTTGCAAAAGACGACCAGTGAAAAAACCAGCAGAAAAAAGAAGCTCAGTGTAGACAGCTGGACGTTTTTACATTAAAAGTCTATGGGAGCTGCTTACAATTGTTTTTCCAGCGTTTTTAGAAAACGGGCCCTCTCTCCCTCTGTACTAGTTGTTAGTTACTTATTGTCACTTTGTAATTGTTTGACCAATGTTATTTATGTAACCACCTGGAATGTACAGCACCCTGGAACCAAGGGCACTCTAAAATAAATAATAATAATAATAGTAATAAAATAATGTTATAAGTTTGAGGTGGCGGCAGGTAGGTGACATAATGAGTAGGTGGCGGCAACAGCAGCATCAAGCCAGAGAGTGAAATGGTGACATAGTCTGCAGGTGACAGCAGCAGCAGCATGAGAGGACCTGAGTGGTGAGGTGGCAGCAGCATCAGAAGGCTACATAAAGGCCCAGTGAAGAGTGGGGAGGTCGGTGGTAATACCAGTCGCTGGTAAAGATGGTGGGAGGTAGAAGAAGCAGCTGGCAGCACATGTGTGGCATGGTGCTGCTGGTGGGTACCTTCCTCGTTAGGGGGGTGAAGAAAGCTGCTCATCAACAACTTTAGACTCAGGTTGCTGCTGATGGAGCTGGTAATGCTCCTAACCCCCCACCCCACCACAGCAGCCATGGCAGTGGTACATGAGCGCTGAGGAATCCCCCGGTCAAACCTGCTAGAGGATAGATGATGGCGCAGATAGATCTCTCAACCACTATCAATGGCTGCACTCTCTCACCGGCTCCGCAAGTCTGCTGCCTTGGGATAACCTTTGACTCCAATCTGGCCTTTCAAACCGCATATCCAAACCCTTACCCTTGCCTCCACCTGAAAAATATCTCCCGAATCCACTCATTCCTTCACTTTGAAAGCACGAAAATGCTTGTCGATGCTCTTGTCATCTCACGCCTAGACTATTGCAACATCCTTCTCTGTGGCCTCCCATCTAGCACCCTCACTTCCCTTCAATCCATCCTTAACTCTGCTGCCTGTCTGATTCACCTCTCTCCTCGTCCCCGCGCTCATCGGACTCATGTGGGCTTGAGATGTAGTCGCCACATCTCCAGTCCCCTGAACAGACAGATTTTGCAGCATCTGTTCCAGGACATGAAGCAGTGTAAGGACGTTGTTCATTCCATAATCCTGGTGACTGACAAATAACGTGGCCTTCTGAAAGAGCCTGAGCAAACGGCAGGTGTCACGCATGAGCCACCACTGGCTGTCATCAAAATTACATAGTATAATATCCCTGTCCGCTTGGATCATTAAGAAATTCTTAATAGCCTCTCTGTTCATAGATTTCTCTCTGTTTTGCTCTGTTTTTCTCTGTTTATAGTTTCTCTGTTCTGTTCATCTCAAAGAGGGTGTGCTTGGCGGTGTAGGAATAGTTGAAACACATGCAAAGTTTCCTGGCCATTTATTGAACGTCTTGCAGATTGGTGGAAGACGTGAGGAACCGTTTGACAACCAAGTTAAACACGTGCGCCATGCCTGGCATTCTCTGAACGGTGTAGAGTCCACCACTTGAAAAATGAGGGACTTCAGTACCACCAACTTGGGCAGGAGCACGGTCAGCTTCTGCGCCTTAAGATGGCTGGGCGCATACTGCTGACTCTAGGCAATCACCTCAGTGAACGACTGCTGGCACCATGAGTGGCGAGGAGCAGGAGCATCTGGACCGGTAGATGATGGCAAAGACAGACAACTCCCTTCAGCAGAGGTGGTGGATCCCTGACTGCCTGAAATGGGAGGCGTGCCACTGGGTGCTTCTACTGCGGCAGGATGGACCACCACATCTGAGACACCTTTCTCCCAGGCCACTGGATGTTGGCGCTGCATATGTTGATGCAGGGCCGAGCTGCCAACGTTAGGTCCCTGGCCACACTTCATTTTCTGTCCACAGATTCTACATATACCCATGTTCGTCTCCTATGGTGTCTTGGCAAAAAACTACCACACCGCTGAGTAGGTGATTTTACCACCAATGCCCCGCACTGACTGACTGCTACTGCCGGTGTCTCGGTGAGCCCCTGAGCCACTACTTTCTAGGATCTGCAAATCAGTTGGTCTACCCCGTGGCCATTTGCCTCCCAACCTCGCACTGCTGCCACCCTGCTGATTCCCGGCCACACTTTCGACTTGCCGGTTGTGTCACTGCCTAATGTGCAAGCTGGCTCCCAAGTCCGATCAGCTACATCGATTAGTGTTTGCCTGTCACTGCTGTCCTCCTTAATGGTCTCGTTGTACAGAGCCTGACCCCTCACAACATAACTCCCCATGCCACTCTCCTCATCACTACTTGCCCACCTCCTGCAAGAAGCAGCAGATGTCTGCCCCACCTCTTTGCTGCCAAGAAGATGCTGACTGTCCTCAAATAGTTCGTCCTCGCTGTATAGTGGTGCAGAGTCCACAGCACATAGTAGTTCTCTGGCTGTGGGAACTGAACGGGACATAGGTGGGTTGAGGACAGGTGAGGGCCCTGACCTGCTCCCGGGCCATGCCAACTAAGGGTTGTGTCTGACGAACCCACCGACTCTTGGCTGAGGTTGCCAGATGTCATCTTGGGGAAATTGGATGATCTAGTCAACCATTCAAGAACGTTTGGCTTGGTTGTCAACACACGGCCGCTAGATGACACCATTAGCTCTGGCCTCACCGAGTGCACCCTGCTGTGACGTCCCCTTACTGTATTGCGACCTGTGCCTGCTCCAGGAACCTACTATTGCTTTCTTTGACGCTATAGTAGGATCTTGGCCCTCAGCTCGGTTCTTTCTAGCTGGTGCTGACATTACCTTGTCAGGCTGCATTCCCACTTCCTTTATTTGGTCAGTTCTGCCCCTGTAACCGTCCAGGGAAGGGAAGTGTGAAGCGATTCTAAGAGCGGTGCCTGTCATCTGCGTGTCATACTAAAAGACAGCATTGTTTCAATACCAAACCATGCTCCCTATACATATTTGAGCATGGCACAATGTTCTACAACACCCTACAGGTTCTCCGCAACCAGGAAAAAGCTGTTTTTTAACATGATTTGCCGCAAATAAATTTGGGTCGAAACAATTTTTTGCAAAAAATTTGGTGAATCTGTTGAATCGAATTTTTGAGAAATTCACTCATCTCTAGTTATTTGCTACCAAATGCTAAGATATAAGTGAACACTTCGTATTTAGATTACTTTAACTTCCATTACTGCTAAAAACTGTATGCGGCCTTTCATATGTCTTGCATTGAGAGGCTTCCGTCAGCACACTCAGCCATAAAGCCCCGACTGTTGGAAGGCTGAAGTGATAGTTAACTTTGTGAAACTTTCTCCTTTCTCCCTACTTGTTTAATAAGTTTGCAAAAATTTCTATCCAAATTTCAGTTTTTTTCTTTCAAGATGGGGCGCAGAGTGTACATTAATGAGCAAAAAAATTATTTTTTTTTGGTCTTACCAAATGGCTGGAATGAAACAAAGAGTGAAAAGAAGGTCTGAATACTTTCTGTACCCACTGTATAGTAAGGGAAAACATAAAACATAACTTTTGTTATTAAAAACTTAAATTTTGCCTTAAGTACCGTTATTTATGCAGTGTGGCCGTACCAGGCACCGGTGGTAACGTACATGGGATTGCTGTAACGGTGAAGCCAGAAGAACTGAAAGTGAGCCATACATACATAGATACTGCGCTTGGTTTTTCATTCCACCGTTATTTATTACCATTACTTAAACTTGATTGCCATCCATTAAAGCATTCTTGTTCGATCACTGACTTGTTTATGTGTCCTGGAAGGAGGAAGCGCATTAAGACACATGTGCCTCGGGTTGCTAGGGACGTTTTGGTGTGTGTCTGAGATTGGGTTGCACCTGACTGATGTTATCGCCCAGGTGCATAGCTGCACGCTTAAATGGCCAAAACACGTGCATCCCGGCGTCTTCAATTTACACAGCACAACTGCTGTAAGTGATGCTGTGCTACAAGCAACGGAGGGTTCAACTGAGACAAAGGTGGCATGTTATAAGGTAAACCCTTTTTTAATTACTATAGCCCTGTGGTTTATACTCCCATATATGGGATAACATGTTCACGGTATCCTTTTTTGCTTTATTTCTCTAGTATACTGTGGCAACTAGTGTCTGTGTTTAAGTAAGCTTATACATTCTTTCCGCATCTGACGATTCAGGGCGATAGACTTGTGATATTGTGAGTATAGCTATCTTGTATCTTTAAAGACACTATTTTAGTTGCCGTTAGGGGTATACTTTAATACTTTGTATCAGCACGCCTGTTTTGTTGAACCCCATATGTTAGACATGTCTCTATTATTATTTATTATTTATTGGGGAACATTCGCTTTACAGGAAATATTTATTTCCCACATGAGCTTTTTCTTATTGCATCTTTGACTGCATAACTTTAGCAGCTTTTTTGTGTTTTTTTCATTATCAGTGAGACCACATTGTCTGCATTTTTGAGACCCTGCTCTGCTGCCTGATAGAATGTACTAAGCTGCATCACTTGTGTATTCTTTATTAACACCACATGTTATATGCTTTTGCATGAACGTGTTCTGTCATTTTTGTTTGTACGCTTATGTGATTTTCATCTGTACACCTATCGGAACATATTTATCCTATGAACTGTGATTTTTTTTTTTTCTCTATCAGTTGAGCTAGTAAACCTCTTTGTCCTTAAATTACCCCTGTTATATTGTTCCCTGAGGATATCTATATGAACAAGGGGTGTATTGAAACATGTTGGGACAGGATTTGAGGGATTTATATGGTGACATAGTAATTTAGAAAAAGATTTGGGACAGGGACGCCCTTATTGGGGCGAGTACTCTGTATTTTTTAGGTAAGAGTTAGTACTATCTTATCTAGGGTTTTCTAGGGTTAGTTCCCTTAGGCCTCGTTCACACGGCTTATTTGGGCACGGATTGATGCCGTACTCCGCGCCGGATTTGCGCTTCAGTACGGCGCCAATCCGTCCCTGTCATTACGGTAATCCACTGCTCTCATAGAGAACAGAGGAATCCGTCGCTCCTCCCCGCTCGGCAAATCCACCGCGGGGGGAGAAAGTGACATGCACATTATTTACGGCACGGACGCGCCGTAAACAATGCATTGTCTATAGGGCCGGGAGCGGCGCCCCCGTCGCGCTCCGGCCCCGCCCCCGTCCCGCCCCTTATTCACGGCGGATTTGTGAGCTCAATACGGCTCACAAATTCGTCGGGAATAAGCCGTGAACACGGCCTTACTAGTTGGTGACGGTTTCTGTGCCCCTTTCTCTGTTTTTTTGTATGTGTAAACTTGAGTATCTTCTACACGCACGTGGGTCTATTTTAAGTTTTTAATAATAAAAGTTTACGTTTTATGACTTCCTACCTATATATATATATATATATATATTATATATATATATATAATATATATATATATATATATATATATATATATAATAATATATATATATTATATATTTTTTTTTTTTTTTTTTTTTATTTCTGATTCATTAGTGATTTTTCCATTTTGGCAAAGAAAGAAAAAGAGTCTTTTGCTAGTGTTTTTTTCAGTTTGTGTAACCATGCTAAGGCAATACAATCATGTCTAGCCTCCTCTATCAGATGAGCATGAAAACAACAGTAGCATTAAGTTATTTGCACCCCCACCCCCATTCAAATAATAAATTTATATACTTAAATAAATGTATTCAAAAAGTTATATGATACTAGTGAATATAGAGATAAAATCATGTCTTTTATTAATGCAACTAATAAAAATAAGTATTGCAAAAAATAATGCAAAAAAAAAGAAGAAAGAGTACCTTGGCCTAAAAGACAGCAGCCAAAACAGATCACGTTAGTGGTGATGTTCCATGATCTGTTTGGCTGCTATCTTTTAGGCCAAGGTACTCTTTCTTTTTTTTTTTTTTATTATTTTTTGCAATACTTGTTTTTATTAGTTGCATTAATAAAGGACGTGATTTTATCTCTATATTCACTATTTGTCCGTATCAAGTGTGCTGGAATATTGCTTACCTTTCGGAGTTGTCCTTACTGCCAGCTTGGGCAGTTTTTCCGTGCATACAGTTGAGATGGAGCTGACTATACTCTGTTTTATGCAATAATTAATACTATGCAAGGAGGAAAAACTATTACCAAACTGGTACTGAACAAAACCAATATATCCAAGTCAATTAAATTACCAATACCACTA
Source organism: Phyllomedusa bahiana (assembly GCA_025379985.1). NCBI lineage: Eukaryota > Metazoa > Chordata > Amphibia > Anura > Hylidae > Phyllomedusa > Phyllomedusa bahiana. The sequence continues at coordinate 49,201 of JAODAL010017918.1, read as the reverse complement.
CACAATGGAAAAATTAAACTACAACATTATGACCACATATTACCACTACATAGTGTCTGAATAATACAACCATACTATTTCTCTATATTCTCCATTACAGTGCTAGTATTGTGGTTCAAATTCAACCTAAATTCAACCAAAAATAAATAAGCGACATCAAACGGCTCAACGTTATTAAATGTGGCGTAGTCGGCAAGAAGAAGTTTGTAATGGTGGCACTCTGGCACGTTTAGTTGGAGTGCAAATATCAGCATCAGTTCAAGTGTGTGCTTTGCTTCCTCAGTTCAATGGAAATAATTTGCTACTATTATATAAAAAAATTTATATAATATATACAATGTGATTTTCTGGATTTTATTTTGGATATTCTATCTCTCAATGTTTAAATTAACCTACCCTTAAAATTATAGACTGTTCATTTCTTTGTCAGTGGGCAAACTTACAAAATCAGCAAAAGATCAAATAATTATTTCCTTCATTGTATACAGATGTACAAATATGTATACATATATACATTCCCCATCCTTACAGCTATATAGACCCTCCAGTAAGTAAGTAGTCATATAGGACCACCCAGTAGCTACGTAAGAAGGGGCACCTGATAGGTAGATATATTGCCCCACAATGGGTAGGTAGGTATTTAGGGCCCCTCAAGTGGGTAAGTGATATATAGACCCCCAGTAGGTAGGCAGATAGCTACATAAGGTCTCGCCTGTACCTACCTACTTGCCGGCCTCTATATACCTACCTACCTACTATGGGATACTATACACCCAGCTACCAAATGGGGACACTATATATTTTCCTACCTACTGAGGGGTACTATATATCTACTTACCTACCATAATACCATAATATGTATTTATATGTATGAATATTGGGACATTAACTAAAAAGCAAATCAAAATAAAAAAAATCACAGAAACAAGGCCATACTACAGCTCAAAGGCTGGACTGAAACACTGGCCCCTATGCTACTTGGGAAAGATAAACAGATGCCGCTGATTGCTGAGCAGTAGCTCACATACCCCACCCCAAAGGGAACAATTTTTGCATTTTTGCATCTGTGCAATCTCCCCATGTATTATACTGTGACTTTTCTGCATACTGTGTGAACAGGTATCAATTTAATGTGCAGTCTAATTGTTCCTCTAGTGATGAGGTATGTGAGCTAAATGCTCAGCAATCAGCTGCACCTGTTTACAAGTAGCATAAGGGCCAGTGTTGCCTCTTTACTGGGTTCAGTTCAGTCCAGCTTTGAGCTGTGAGTATGGCCCTTGTTTCTGTGTTTTTGAGTAATTTAAAGTCCCATTGTTTCTGTGTTTTTTCAGTAAATTGTTAGTGTAGGGACTTGCAAGAAATGAATAGCCTTGACGGGGCTTGCAGGCTTGCATATAGTGGCCACTGTATTAACTGATACCTCATATTTGATATTTTTCCAGTATGTCAAAAGTACTGGGAAGCAGAGGGTGACTGTATTTTGTGTTGGACACCCAAAAAGTGCTGGGCACAATCCACTAGTTAACCTGGAGGCAGTCAAACTAGAAGCACTGCAGCACTCATGGATGGCTGCATAGCCCAGAAAATTTAACTTCAGGACTCAGTATAGTCCAGGAAAATACAATGGAAATGCTGATGCTCTCTGTTGCTTTGTGGAGGGCCTACCACAAGGGCCCAGCAATGAGGAGCTGGAGGTCAATGAGACACCAAAATTACATATCCAGGCTCGGACTGACAGTGTGCCCAAACAGGCAGATTCCTGGTGGGCTGCCAGGTACTGGGTCACTGTACAAGCTCAGAATGGCCAAACAGGGAACTGATATATACCCCGGTGGGCCTTGAGCTCCGGTGCATGGTTTAAACTGTACACATGTCCTGTGGAAGCAAGCATCATGATGTAATAATGCCATCATGCTGCCTGCAGAATTTTGTATTCTAGGCCACAAGCCTAAGGCACCATGACACGGGCGATGTGATGACATCAGAGAGAACTGCTTGGTGGGGGAATGTGGAGTGGTAAGTATTACTTTTTATATTTTGATTTGGGCCTTATATACCTACCTACCTAGTCGGAGACACTATATACCTACCTTCCAACTGAAGGTCGCTTATATACATAGTTACCTACTGAGGGGCCTATATACCTAGCTACCTACTGGGAGCTATTTACTTACATAACTACTGGTGGTCCCTAAATACCTACTTACCTACTGGAGGGCTAGATACCTACCTACTGGGGGTCACTAATATACCTAAATACCTACTGGGGGTCCTAAATATCTAGCTACCTACTGGGGGCTATATACCTAGATACCTACTGGGGGTCCCAAAATACCTACCTATCGGGGGCCTATATATCTATCTACTGGGTGCACTATATAACTACCTACCAATTGTAGGGGGATTATATACCTACCTACTTAGGACTGGGCTGTATTTTCTTGGGGAGAACCTATAAACGTACCTACTGGGGAGGCCTATGTAACCTCCCTACTTGGGGGCCTATAGGGCTAGGACAAGGTATTTTCGTGCCCTAGGCGAATAAGGCAAATAACCTCTGGATGGAATATTAGAGTGCTTGGTGCTAACCTGATGCACAATGCCTCTGGTTGTGTCCCCCCAGCACGAAGATGTTTATTAGGGGAACAGGCAGCACCATTATGTTCACTACTTGGCTAGCAGAGACACAGCCAGCTCAGGTCCTCCTTTAAATAAATCTCCATTGGCGGGCCATTGTGCCCGGGTTTGGGGTCGTCTATGATAATGCTATGGTGCCCTGATAAATTAAAAAGGGTTGTCATTTTGGGATAATTTACATTTGTCCCCGAAAAAAGCTTTTTCTCGAAAAACCCCTTCCATGGGCAACTTTTTTTGTTTAAACATTGTGTTAAATTATTTATCTTTTTTTTTTTTTAAAGGGGCCCCTTTAACCCTTTATTTTTTCGGGTCTACAAAAGTGTTGATGCCCGTTTTTTGCACTTTTAAAAAAAGGGGTTTTTGTTCGGGGTACCCCCCTTTTAAAAAAAATAAATGACTCCCCGGGCAGTGACAAAAAAATAAAAACTAAAAAGTGGGAAAAACCCAATAGTTCACTGGGGGAAAATTGCAGAAGCAGGCCCCTTTCCCGGAAGGGGCCGGGAAAAAAAATCGCCACCAAAAAAACCTTAAAAATTTTGGCCCAACCCCCCGGGGAGGGGCGGGATATTTTTTTTGGAAACCTTGCTGCAAAGAACCAAAAAATCTCCCAAAAAGGGAAAAAGATTCCCCAAATGCATTAAAAAATTTTGGGGACACTGCCGTAGTAAAACTTTTAGGGTGCCCCGGGGTGGAGGTTTAAAAGGGCGGGCCCTTGGGGCCCAACCAAAAAGGAAAATCCCGGGTGAAAGGGTGGCTTTGGGTCGGGGGTCGTTTCCAAACACGGGGGCACCCGTTTCCCCCCGGGTTTAATTTCCAAATCACGATCGGGGGAAACATGAAATCCCCCCAAATTAGAAACTGAGCCAAGGGGGGTTTTCGGTTCAAAAACTATTCATGTTCCAAGCAATTCTGACAATAAAATTTGTTTAAACAACATTTTGTATGACCCTTTTAATAAAGGGCGAAGCGAGGCGCAAAATAAAAGTTTGAGAGGGGAACGGATGTATGCCCCTTTAATTTAGGCGTTCTAATTTGGGATTTCATTGGTCCCCGTTGTTTTTGGAGAAAGGAAAGTTTCTGGGGTTGCATCTGCCAAAACAAGGGTTTTTTCCCAGAAAAATTTGAACTTTTTTCTTCGAAAAGGAAAACTGAAAAAAGACGCGGGCCATCCTGGGGAAAACCCCAAACAACAAAAAATGTTACATCCTGAACTGAAACCCCTCTCAAATGCTTTTTCCCTTTATTTGCGTAACTTTCCCTCACAAAAAAAGGGGTTTCCCACTTTTATTGAGATGTTTTTTAAAAAGGGAAAAGAAAAAGTTTTGGGTTTTCACAATTAAATATGCTTTACAGTATTATTTTTTAAACTCTTTCCCTTCACAACCCCCCAAAAAGACCAAAGATTTTCCCCCACTGTCCCGGGAAAACTCACTGGGGCTAGGGTAATTTCCGTACCTTTGGGAAAACTGTCAATTTGGGGGGGGTGGGGGGGGTTTGGGGATTTTTTTCAGAAAAGCTCGTAAAGGGAAACCCCCCTAGCGGGTAAAATTTCAACACGCAATTTCCGGGGCCTGACTAACGTGTGAGGTTTTTCCCCCCTTGATCTTTTTCCCCTTTTAAAATCAGAGAGTTGACTTTTTGGTTCTTCCCTTTTTGGGGGGTCTTGGTGGGAAAGGGGGATGTCCCCAAATTTAACCCCTTAAATTCACCGCAAAATCAGGGGTTCCTGTTCGTGTTTAAGGAAGGTTCCTGGGTGGCCCCTCCTGCAGCGCCCGGGCCCAATAGTTTTTTTGTAGAGGGGAACCCAGCGCACAGAAACAAACATTTAACCCACCAGTATAACGCAAAATCATGCCCCCTTGTTTAAACCCCAGCGCTTCCTGCCCCAGTCCAATCGGGTTCAAACCAGGAGGCCCGGGGAAGTTTCACCCTGAATTCTCCTTGTTCCTTTGACAAATTCTTTTATTCCCCAAAAGGGCGACAGTGATTTTTGCCTTTTCACTCCGGTTTTTTGTCAGGTATAATTTTGCAGCATTCTTCACCTTTCACCCACTAACTCCAGCTTTTGCTTTTGGGTAAAACAAATAAAAATTTTACAAAAAATCTTTTTTGGTCACTGGGCCCTTTTAAAAATGGAAGAAAAAACCCCGTGGGCTTTTCCCCCCCAATTTCATTTCCCCGGGTGGGGGAAATCAGGATAAACGAAAAAGGGGCCTTAAAATTTTTGGGGCATCCAGGCAATTCCCCCTTTAAAAAATTTTTTGGCCCTCTTTAAATATCACTCGGTCTCCGGGTTTTTGAAATCATCCCCCCCTTTTCCCCTTGGTAGATTCTGGAAGACAAGCAGAGGATGCAGCATCCCAAAATTTAAAAGGTAAAACTTTTTTGGGAAAATTTTTCAACCCAAAAAAGGTACAGTCTATCACTTTTTTCCCCTATTTTTCTCCCTAAATTCAAACACAGAAGGGGGGCCCTTTCCCAAAACAGAAATCCAAAATGGGGTTAGGCCATTTTTTTGTTTGGGGGGGCTTTGTGCCAAAAGTGGTATAAAAAAAATTGGGAAAAAGTTTCTGGCCAGGGCAAGGGGGACTCGCCAGTAATTTTTGACAACTTATTCTTGAAAAGTTCCTTTCCCATTTCCCCCTTCCTTTTCCCCCGCAGAGTTTTTGGGGGAGGGGAAACGGCGTGTGGGGGCCCAAAATTCCCCCCCTTTAAATTTTTTCCCAAAACCCCTGGAAAAAACCGGGGAAGGAATGCGGGGCCCCGGGTTTCCCTCAAATCACCTGAGGGTTTCCCAAAATCGACAAGCTATTTCAGTAATCAATTTTCTTTGCCGTTACTTTGGGGGTCATTTTTGGTAAAGGGGTTAGGCTTTGGCCCTCCTGAAAACATGTCTACTGCAACCAGAAAAAATAATTTATAAATTTCCCCCTTTAGGCATTGGGTTTTTGGGGCCACTTGAAAACCCTTTTGGAAGGGGGACTCGGGTTTTGCCAGGGGTTGCATTAGGAAAATTGGAGCATGGGGGAAGGGTTTTCAGGTGGTGGGAAAATGGGGGGTTTCCCCTTGATTGTAGGCTGCATTCATGGAAAATGTTCCTGGAGGCAATGGGACAACTTTCCTTGCAAAATAGCTGAGTGCCTTATTCTTTCCACGATGAGTTTCTCCATGGGCCCCGGGTCAAAGGGGAGGATTAAATTCGATGAGGGTTTAAAAAGACAAGGGACTTTTCACTTTTCCCCAAAAATTTCCCCTTTTCGAGATTGCTCCATCTTTCTTCCCCCTGTTGTTTCTCCTTTTGCGGGTTGCCCGGATTTCGTTTGTTCCGTTAATTTTTTCTTAGGGGCCCCCGCGGGCTTCCAAACAGGGGGGCTGGAGTTATCATTTCCTGGTTTTTTTAAAAAATATCCTTTTCCTTTTGGGGGGCCCGGTGGTTTTCCCTTTAAAGAGTTCAAAGGGTCCAAACCACTTGGATGACCCCTACACCCAAAAAGCTGCTGCTTTTTTCGGGGTTTTGGGGGCCCTGTTGGTTTCCCCCGGGTCTGTTTTTGGGCTTTTTACTTTTCCTTTGGGGTTTAACCCTTTTAAAACGGCTACCTTTGTGGGCAGTTCAAAAGGGAAACCCTCAAAAGGATTTGATTTTTCCCGCATGCCCTTTCCCGGGGTTTTCCTTTTTCCCGCCCCTTTATGAAAACCTCTATATTTTTCCCAAAAGAGCCCAAAATCATGTCTATTGGGGCCTTGGCATAAACTTGATCAGTCCAATATTTTTGAAAGTTTTTTCCTTTAGCCCTTTTGCAGGCTTTCTCTCCCGAGCTTTTGGGTTTTTCAGCAATTTGACTGGGAAAAATGGGGGGGGGCCCGTGCTTCTGCCCCTGGGGGGATTTCATTTTTTCTGGGGGGTTTTTTTGCAAAATCCTGTAAAAAGAAAAAGTCCCCCTCTTCAGTAGCAATCTTGATTCCATTTTGTCCACAGGTTGAGATCCGCTTGGGGGTTTTTTTTTTTTCAGTCACCAAATGTTTAATGGGGGCCCGCAGTTTTTATTTTTGGGAAGGCCTTTTAAAAAAATCCCTGGTGGGCCCTCTTCTGGGTCTTTGTTCTTCTCGTCTTTTTCCCCCCTTTTTAGTGGGAAAAAAGGGGGGCTGGGTTCAAAAACTGGACAGCGTTTGAAGGAGATGTTGGGGCAGGAAAGGGGTGAGCACTGCAGACGCAGGGGGCGCTGGAATTTTGGAATCCTTTTGCTTTTGGAAGAGTTTTGTTGTAGTAAATGCAGCCAAAAACATGGGGTCCCCCGAATGATTTACATTTAGGTCCCCGAAAATAAACCGCATTTTTTTCAAAAAAGGGAATTTTTTTGCTGCATGGGGCGCCTTTGGGCAGGGAGGAGCTGTCCCCCGGCCACGGGTTCCCAAATTTTGAGGGGAAAAAATACCCCGAGGGGGGCGTTTGGGGGCCCCCTTGTGCCGGGGGCAGGGACTTTCCCGAGGCATGTTCCCCCCTGTTTTTAGAGACAAAAAGGGTTTAAAGGGTTTATTGTATCTGGAAGTCCAAGTGCTGGGGCAGTTTACACTGCGGGGCTGTAAAGCCTGGAAGCAGGCCTTTTTTGTTGATACACCCTAAAGATTTTTGGAGCTTGGTTAAGCCGGTTTCCCCCAGTTTCAGGCATTGGGATAAAGGCTGCCTATTTCTGGATGCTCCGGGAAAACCCCTTCCCACAGTAGGTGATGAGGGCCCAGGAAAAATTTGTAGTTGTCTGAGTTTTTTTGGGGTAAGGGGAAGGGGTTTGATGGGGTTGCCCGTTTATCTGTAAAAATGTTTTGGGTTTCCCTTTGGGGGAAAAACAGTGACCTTTGAAACACATCCTTGGGTTTTTCACCACTGGAGCTTATCCCCTTTGGGGACCTTTTCAGTTGAAGCGCCAAAAGCTGCTGCAGGGGTAGGGAATTTTCCTTCCAGATCTTCAGGGCTTCCCCCAAGAAAAACTCGACATTTCTGAAGAAGGGTTACTTAAAGGGGTTGTTTTTGGTACCCATGGTTGTAGAAAGCTTTTTATAGCCGGGAAACTGATTTTTTGGGTATTCCGGGGCCCCCCTTAGGGTCCGGGTCCCCGGTGAATTTAATCCCTTAAAAGGGAAAAGCAAAAAAAGTACGGGCAGTCTTCATGAAAAAGGGACGCTGAAGAACCCTATTAGTCCCGTCAATAACTGTGAAGCAGGAAGCTGAGGGGGGCATTGGGGAAAAAAGAAATTTTTTGGGGTTTGGGGAAATTTCTGGTGTTTTTCCAGGGTGTGGCTGCATTTTAAAATCTCGGGGGATCTTGCCCCCAAACTATATCTCTGCGGGTTCCCCCCCTTCTTGGACTTCTTCTTCACAGGGAAAAAAAGGGGTTTTTGCAGGGGGAGAAGCCGGAAAACAGTACCCCCGAGTTTAAAAGAGACTTTTAATTTTTTGGGCCTTCAATCCATCTTCTTGACCCGTTTTTAGGGGGTACTGGGGAAGGGCTAGGGAAAGGGGACTCCCTCCTTCAACAAAAAGCACGGGTTTGGGAAAAGAAGGAGACCAACACAAATCTGGTCCTTGTGACCAAAAATCCCGGGGGAGGTTAGAAAAACGATGAAAACCAAAAAAAAAAGAAGGCTTTGGTTAAAGACTTTATTTAGAATTGGGAGGGGCCTTTAAAGGGACAAACGGTAAATGATTTCCCCTCTTTCCCAACCTGGGGTCCCCCTAAAATTTAAATTTCCCTTAACCTTCAGAGGGGGAAAATGGATGTTTGGGCCCCCATCATTGAATTTAAATCTTTCTCCCAACAGATTAACTTTGGGAGGTGTCAGAAACAAGGAAAGGATCATCAAGTCAGGAAAAGGGGCCAGCATTTTAAAATTTGGGACAAATGAGGGGGGGACTTTTGTTGCCCCCTCTACCCCAAAACAGGGGTAAGTATGTCGAGGAATTGGGCCCCGGGGGTAGGCCTTCAGTGTTTTAAAATTTCATTTAAAATCATTAAAAGAAATTGTTTCACATTCAAAAAATGGGGGGAAACCATGGGTACCAGCTGAAAAAAAAGTAGTGAGATTTGGAGCGTTTAGGCATGTTTTCTTTAGGTGACCCCGCTGGGGACGCCTAAAAGCATTCCGAGGCTGATCGAAGGGAAACTCTATAATTTTTTATCTGGGGTTTTTGCTGTCATATCGGGGCCTACTGTGGGTATTAGGGACTTACATTTGGGAACTCCCCAAACCCGGTAACCACGGGAAAAGCCCCCCTTCTAAGAAATTTCCCCTTTTTTTTATAATTAAGGCAATTTCCCCCCGGACGGGGTCCCCCCCCCTTCCCCAATGGCTTCGTGCCAAACCCCCCCACGTTGGTTAACGCTGTGTTTTCTGGATCATTAGGCAGGTTTTGTGCCCGATCTTGAGCTGGTCACAAAAGGCTAATCCAGACTCAAAAAAAAAATATTCAAATCCCCGAAGGGGTTTAGATATTTCTGGATTGTGGGGGGGTAATCATCAAGGTTCCCCGGGCAAACACCAGGGTCTTAAATCTTTCCCAAATTTGCCCCCTAGATTTTCCCCGGTTTTTGACAAAATTTCTTAAAAAAATGCATGGGGGGAATTTTCTGGGGCTGGAATTTACTGGGATAGGGGAAAACTAAACCCGTTTTTGGGGGGAAAAGCAACATACAAAGGGGGAGGTGGGGGGCTCCCTTTGGGGTCATCAGGACACCCACTTGGTGGTTTGGGGGACAGGGGTTCAGGCTTTTTGCCCCGTTTTTGGGGGGTTTATTTTCTGGGGAAAATCTCAAAATCCCTTTCCCCTTTTCACAAGTGCAGTGTATCCCCGGTGGGAAAAAAAACAATCCTTTAAACCCCATCTAAAATTCATTTTTCATTTTTGGGGAAAAAATTGGAAAATGCAGCAGATGAACCCTTATACATTCATGTTTAAAGGGAAAATTATAAAAAACCTGGGGATCAGTGGGAAAAGGGGACAGATTTTAAACCCGTCAACCCTCCTTTCCCCCAAAAATTTACCAAAAAGAAAGAAATTTGGGAAAAGCAGAGGGGAGCTGGGTAGATTTTTAAATTTTCTCATTTCCTTTTCCGCTGTTTAAAATTTGGGCCCCCGCATGAATTAGAAACATACAAGGGAAGGGTCTCCTTTCCCCCCCAAAAGGGGGAAAAGCGGACCCCGGGGTTTTTACTCTCCCCTTATCTCTGAAGATTTCCTTTTACAATCTTGTTTTGGGCTTTAAACCACTTTTTTTCCCTGAGGGTCTCTGGGCCAAAACCCCCTCGGGGGTGGGCAATTGGGTTTTTGGAAAGGGGTTTAAAAATGGCCTGGGCCCCATGGGTCCAGAAAAATCCCCAAGTCCCCCATGGAAAAAAAAACACTTGTCCACCAGTTTTCCGTTGTCCCCCATGCAACTAAGCTTAGGATTCCATTTTGTAAACCCAAATTAAGGGGGCAATTTATTGGGCCCCAACACCCCCCGGAAAAACCACCCCGTAGGTAGGGGGGGTTTCCCCAAACCCGGGTTCCCAAATGTGGTTTTCCCCCTTTTTTTGGGGGGCCCCGGGGGGGTTTCCCTGCCCCACCCGGGGCCCCCTACAAAATTCAAAACCGGGGCTTCCCTGGGGGATCAGGGGCCGGGGGGGCTATCCCAAAAGTTTTTCATTCCCAAGGGGTTGGGGCGGCTAACTTAAATGCCCCTTCCGGGGGCCCCAACCCCCCCCGGGGAATTTTTTTCCACATGCCAAGGCCCCCCCTTAACCCCCCAAACGGGGGGAATCCCTTTTTTTTAAACAAAAACACCCTTTTTAAAACAATCACTTTTTATAAACCCCCTAAATTTGGCATAATTTTTAAATTTTTTGGGGCCCCTTTTTCTATTACAAAAGGGGGTTTTTTTTTCCTTTAGGATTCCCGGAGGGTGAGCCGTTTCCACCACCAACCCACCAAAACCCCTCCCCAAAAACCCCTTACCCCACACGCAACCCCCTTTGAAAACCCCCACATTTTTTACAACCTAAAAAAATTTTTTTTCCCCCCCCACCCCCAAAAAAATTCCTTAATTTTCGCCCCAGGGGATCCTTTTAACCCCCTTTTCCTTAAAATTTTTTTCTATTTAAAAACTTTCCCAAAAAATTTTCAAAGAAAACCCGCCCTCTAGGCCCTTTATTTCCCCTGCCTCAAAAAAAGGACATCAAATTTTAATTAAACCAACTTTTAAAAAAACAAAACCCCCCCTTTTAAAATTTTCCGGGCTTTTTAAAAAAATAATTTAAAAAATATTCAAACAATTTTTTTTGTTAATTATTCCAACCCGGGACCCCACCAAAAATTTTCCCCATAATTTTAAAGTTTTTTTTAAAAATAAACCCCCGAATTTTTAAAAAACCAAAAAATTCCAAGGATTTAATTCCTTTTTCCCGAAACCTCCCAAAATTCTACCAAAAAACCTTACTTTAAAAAACGGAATGAAAACAATTTTGGTAACTGGGGGTTGGATCAAAAATCATTTTTAACCCCCCAAAAACACAGCCTTCTTCCGGGGGCACCCTGGCCAAATGATTTACCACGTTTCCAAATAGTGAACCTTTGGGGTTCCCAAATTTTCCCCCAAAAAAGGGCCCCTGGGGATGTTCCCTCCTCTCTGGATCCTCGGAAAACCCCCAAAATTGGGGCCAAATGCTTTGTTTTAAAACTTACCCCTTTTCCCTTGGGGTTTCTCCCTTTCCTCCTAAAGGCCTTTCCATTAAAAAAGGAAAACCAAGTTTTTTCGGTATCTTTTATTAAAGGGAAAACCCCGACATTTAAACACAACCAAATCCACCCATTTATATAAAAATTTTCAGAAGGGGGGGGAACCCCCTTTTTCAAACCCTCCCCTTTTGGGTAGCCCCTGAGCCAACTCCAAACCCCCCCAAAATCCAAAATAAAACCCACAACCAGGGGCCCCCAACCCCCCCAAGGGAAAAATTTTAAAATAACAAGGGCAACCTTTTTGGTTTTAAACCCAAATTTCTTACCCCCCCAAAACCAAATTCCACATAACCACAAAAGGGCCGGGCCCCTTTTAACTTCAAATTCCCAAATTTTTAGGGGAAATTTGGGGCCCAGCACACCTTTAAAAAATAGGTTTTTCTTTGGGGTCGAGCCACGCCAAATTTTCCCCCTTTTGGCCTTCAAATGGCCAACCGGTTAAGGGGGGTTTTTTACACAGTGTTTTTCCCCTCACCAGTTTACCCTTTGAGGCTTGGGATTTCCCCCCAATTATTGTTTTTTTTTCCCTTCCCCGAAAACCCCCCGGGTGGTTTTTCGGGTCCCGGGGAGGTTCCCGAAAAAACCACCTCCCGGGCCCGGGCCCCAAATTGGGCCCCCCAAAGGGACAAATTCCAAAACCCTTTTCCCCTATAGTCCCGGTTAAATCAGATTGGGGAACATGTATCGGGCCTTTAAAACGGGGTTCCCAAAACCCGGTTTCTGTTTGAAATTAATTTTAAAAACAATTTGGGAAAATACAAAGGGGGGGATTCCAAATTTTTTGTAAGATCTGTAATCAAAACAAGCGCAGGGCGATAAGGGGTTTAGAGGGCCCGGGGTATTCCCAAAATTTTGGCCGCTTAACTGAATAAAAATTTTTTATTGGTACGTTGTTTTGAGTAGGAAAATTTCTAGGATGATTTGCCAAAAAAAAAGGGGTTTGTTCCCAGTGAAAAAACTTTTTCTTCAGAAAAAGGGAAAATTGGGTAACAAGACGGGTGCATCCTGGGAAGCCCATAACAAAAATGTTACATCCTGAACTCAAACCATCCCCAAATGCTTCTTTATTTGCTGTAACATTCCCCCACAAAAAATGGATTCCACTTTTTTTCTGAGATTTCTTTTTAAGGAGAAAAAGTTGGGGTTTTACAATTTTAAAATTCTTTTCAGTATTAGTTTTAAAACCCCTTTACCTTTTTCCCAATCCCCCCTAAAGGGCCCAAAATTTTCCCAGGGCCCCCGTCAACCACCCTGGGGCTAGGGAAAAACCGTACCTTTGGGGAAAATGCTCACACTGGGGGGGAGGGGTGTTGGGATTTCTTCAGAAAGGGTCGTGAGGAAACCCCCCCCAGCGGGTGAATTCAAACCCCGCAACTTCCAGTTCCCCGAAACAATGTGATTTTTTTTCCCTTTATCTTTCCCTTTTAAATCGGGGGAGTTGACCCCTTTTGGGTTTATACTTTTGGGGGGGCTTTGGGGAGGAAGGGATGTCCCCCCAAAACCTCCTTCATCACCGCACATCAGAGGTTTCCCCGTTCGTTTCATTGGAACGCAACCAAACCCCAAATGCTTTTCAAATTTTCGTAACATTTTCCCCACAAAAAAAAGGAAATTTCCCCTTTTACTGAGATGTCCCTTTTTTTAAAGGGGAAAAACTTGGGGTTTAACCCAATTTTAAAATGCTTTAAAAGTATTAGTTTTTTTAAATCCCCCCGTTTTAACCCCCTTCACCGGGGGATGATGTAAAACTCTAATAACCTTTACCCAAAGGGAGGGGTGGGGGAAAAAAAAATTGTCCCTGTGTGGGGACCCCAAGAGAGGTTTTGGAAGGGGGGGTTTTTTTTTTCCCCCCCCCGGGAAAAAACCCAAGGAAAAAAAAACCCAGGGAAAGGAGGAAAAAACCCTTATTTTAAAATTTTTTAATTTTATTTAAAATTCCTTTGGGGTTTAAAACCAAAACCTTTATTTCTGGGGGACCAAAGGGGGTTTTTCCAAAAACAGGGGGGGAAAATTTTTTTGTTTTTTTCCCGGCCAAACCCCCATTTATGGTGGCCTTAGACCTAACCCCCTTTCTGGGGGCTTTCCCCTAATAAAGGTCCTTTAACCAAAATACTGGGGTAACCCATTTATCCTACCAAACTAATGGGACCCCTATATACCTACCAATTTTTGGAGGGATCTATACCAACATACTGGGTGGACCTATAGACCTATCAACTAAAAAGGGGCCCCTTGCTTACAAACCTTTGGGGGAATTGTACAAAAAAAAAAAATATACCCTATCACCCTTTTGGGGGGGGCCCTATATACCTACCTACTGGGGGACCTATATCCCTACATTGGATACCTATATGCCCCACCCAATACTTAAGGGGCCTAATATTAGCACCTAGGGATTTTGTCCTACCAACCCACGGGGGGGCCTTATGTACCTAATCAGTACCCATTTGGGCTATTATGTATTTACCTACCTACCTACTGGGAATACCTATATACATACATACCGAGGGGACCTATTTACCTACCTACCTTCTCAGGAGACCTATATACCTTCCTAACTACCGATGGGCCCTAAAACCTATTTAATTTTGGGGGGGCCCCTATAACATAATTCCCACTTGGGTGCTACATAGCTACCTACTTCTGGACTGGCTTTTTCTTTATTATATTATTATATTTTTAATTTTTATAATATATTTATATTTTTTAAATTACTTTCGGGGGAGGGACTTAAATTCCTACTGAGGGGACCTATGTCCCCTACCTCCCTACGTTGGGGACTTTTAAAAACTACCTACTTGGGGTTCTTATACCTCCCTATTTAAAGGGGTGTTAATAGGACTCCCATCCCAAAAAAGTGGCACTAATTTCCATTAGGAAAGCTGTGGGGGGATGGGTCATCACCATGTTATCCTATATAGGCTCACATTAGATAGGGAGGTATATAGGCACTCCCCTCTGCCCAGTAGGTAGATATATAAGTGCTGGAAAAGTAAGGATTATAAAATGCTTGTGTGGACCACTGGAGGTGGTTTTAAGGAGGATAGGAGCCTGTGTGCGGTGCAATAGAGCTGGATGATCGATCTCATGCAAACACAGAAATCCTTGGGGGCTGCCCCCCTTTTTTCCGTTAAAATTGGTTGGTGCCTAGGCAGTCTCCCCCTTCCCCTATCCTTTTTGTTGGAGGGTCTAGATCCACTATTAAATGAGTGGCCTATATACTTAACTTCCTACTTAATAAGAAGCCTTTATATCTACCTCGTAGGGACTTATAATACTGCCTACCTTAAAGATACCTATAAAAATAAAAATTTTCACTTTTTGCTTTAAATGCAAATTAAAAAAAGCCTTTTTAAAAATTAAAAACCTAAAAAAAATGCAAAACCCTAAATGAAAAAAAACCCCTTTTTGGGGTCACAGCCAAATGTACTGAGCCGACTTGAGGCGAATTTGGGGCATGGGGCATCACCCAAAAGCTCCCACATGCATCTGTTTTTTATTCATTTCCCCATGATGCAAGCTATGGAAGAGAAGTTTTGCAAGTTCTCGGGGCAGTCTTGGTCTGCTGACTGCACCCAGTGCGGGAAGAGCGGGGGGGCTGGAGTTTCGCGTTACTCCCCCACAGGGGCCCCGGGCTCCACACCGACGGGGCTTTTGCTAAAGCTGTGTATGCGAGCAGTCAGAGCCTGCCCGATTTTAAAAAGGTGCGCATGACACAAAAAGGGCTCAGTGCTGCCCATTAATGGGTAGGGGGTGCCGGCTCCTAAATGTTTCACCCGCTGTTAAGGGCGGGGTGAGCCTCTCTGGGTTTTTAAATGCTCCCTGGCTAGTTTTTGCGGCCAAATTTGTGACAGTGGGGGCTTGGGTGCTGCAGCCCAGGATAAAACACAAGGTCCTTGCTGGGCTCCTTATGCCTCAGTTAATGCTCCCCCTCCCATCCTATATCTTGAAGTGACTCAGTCCTGTCTCCTTGAGGAAAGACCCCTGCACCCTGCCCCCTCCCCCCCCGACTTCCCTCTGTGAGTGCTTTAACCCCTGCATTGTGGCCTGATAAAGAGCTAAATCCCCAAGGCTAACAATGGTCTATTGGATGTTTTTGGCAGAATGTTACCCTTGGCCCATAAGTCATTACCAGCCTTATAGATTTTTAGCCCCTATGGTTACACCAGTAATATCACCTCATGGGGGTGATAGGATTCTGTAAAGGGTCATAATTAGCCCTTTAGCAGTCATAAAGTCTGTGAGGGGCTTTTAAAAAACCCCAAAAAATAGTAACTGTAATTATGTGGGGTAAACAAGTAAATAAAGGCCTGTTCCATGGTTATTTTGGGCCCGGATTGGAGCCGTACGCGCGCCTTTTTTTGCAGTTTTAGTACGGCCAAACCGTCTCTGTCATTACGGTAATCCAAAGTTCTCATAGAGAATGTGGTTTCAGGTCGCTCCTCCCCGTTCGTGAAAACCCCCCCCGGGGGGGAGAAAGTGAATGCACATTATTTACGGTGGTCGGCCCATAAATAATGCATTGTTTTGGGGCCCAGCGAGCAGCTCCCCCGCCCCGCCCCCCCCCGGGCCCCGCCCCTTTTTCAAGCCGTATTGGGGCGGGGTTCCCGGCCCCCCAAACGGCTTGAATAAAACCCTGTAAACAGGTAAAGGGGGACCTACTGTCATTGTTTAAAAATCTCAACAAAGGTGTGTAAAAAAATAAAATTTTTATGTACTTCATTGCTGGGTTTTAATTAACAGCTGACGGTCACGTGTATGGAAAAAGCTCTGCCCCCCAACACCCTTTACCTATTTCGATGTAGGGGCCTCCCTTTTTGTGAAGGGGGTTTAAAACCAAAAAAATATATATATAATATTTTTTTTTTTTAACCCCCTTTTTACACTTTGGATGGCCTCGTACACGAAATAGGTGAAGGGTGTATGGTCAGCTTTACCACACACACACCACACAACACACCCCCAATAACAGTTACCCCTTTAGTCCCTTTGGGGGTCATAAACACGGTATAAATAGATTGATTGAAAAGCCTACATTAGGTGGTAGAATAGTACTGCATATAATAAAATAAAAATTAAAAATTCAAAACACCCCTTTTTTGCCTTTTTAAAATAAAAAAAGGGGAAAAAAGGGGGACTCATAAAAGTCCCGTCTGTAAAAACCCGTTAGAAAAATCTGACTATTAAAGGGTTGCTATACATTTTATTCATCTTACCCCAGTCCCGTTTTTCTTGGTTTTTTTGAATTTTAGGGGCGTGTTTACTGGCTTCCATAGGGGTGAGTAGAAAACCAGGGCTGTAGTATAGCAAAACCCGTGCTGGAAACCCCATCAGGGAAAGATAAAAAGTCTGTAACTATAGCACCTGAGGAGCTGATGCACCAAAAAAAGAGGGGTATTGGAATAGTAGGACCTGTTAATGGATATATTGCAAAAGGGCTTTTTTTGGGACGATCTTTAAAAATAAAAAGGGAAACTTTGTAGTGAGACAACCCCTTTAAATTATACATTTAGCCCCTACGCCGAACATGGAGAAAAAAAAAATCCAAAATTGTGGTTTTTTTTGGGCCCTTTTATACCCTAACAAATAGGAATATAAAAAAAAAAAAAAAAACCTGAACGCCAAAAATGGTTCCAATAAAAGGGGGTTTTTCACATGCAAAAAAAGCACCATTATCGGGCCCTTAGGGGTGAACAAAAAAAGTTTTCTGGCATTCCTAAAAAAAATTTAAAAACAGAATTTTTCAAAAATAACAAAGCCCATACAACTTTTTTTATCACCGAATCATTTTTAAAAACATACCATGTGTTTAGGGGTTTTTTTGGCAATCGATGGGGTTTTTAAAAATCTCCCAGCATATTTATTAAAGATTTTTTTGCCCTTTTTTTTATTTTTAAATTATTGCAGAATTCTTTTCCTCTTTCACATCCCGAAGGGGCATACATAATTAACACCCACACACCACCACACACACACACAACACAACACACACACACAAAAACACCACACACCACCAACACACACGTAGGTAGCTGGTTTTTATACAGAACCATAAAATAAAGAAAAAACCCCTTTTTTTTTTTCCTAATTTTTTCAATGTTCAATTGGAAAAAATAAGGGGGTTTTTTGATCCAGAATAGTTTTTTTTTTTCTTAGGGAGGGAAGCAGACTAACTGCAGTGCATACAAACTTGGAATCCTGGGCATACAGGCATGGAATTAGGGGGCATGGCCTATATGACAGCCTGTTTAACTGCCATCCACAAGATGGCTGCTCCCGTCAGCTGTTTTCAAAATGGTTTCGTCACTGGTGATAGATCCTCTTTAATGAGGGACCTAAATACTTAAAGGGGGGCCTATATTCCTACCTACTTATAGAGAAACCTATCTAAATGTCTTCTTACTGTGGGGCCCACATATAACTGCCTAGTGGGGGGGTTTATATATATACCTACTCATTGGGGAAACCTTCCTGCCTACTTAATGAAGGAACCTATATAGCTACCTATATACTGAATGAGGACGCCCATATACCCACCTACTTAATGGGGGCCTATATACCTGCCTACTTGTGTGAGGCATATATACCTATCCACTGTTGAGGCTATATACCTAATATACCTACCTGAATAATGGGGTGGCTAAATTCCAGGCTATTTAATGGGGGCTATATACCTATCTACCTATTACTGGATTTATACCTAACTACTTACTGTGGGGTTAATTTACCAACCTAATTACTTGGGAGCCTATATACCTACTTATTTAATGAGGGCTCTATATTTCTACCTTCGAAATGAGGGGCTTTATACCTGCCTACTGGAGATGGATATAAACCTAACAATCTAATGGGGGAGATATATATCTACCTACTGGGGGTCTATATACTTACTTCATGGGTGGCCTATTGACATATCTACATAACAAGTAACTCTATATAAGTACCTACCTATTTCATGATGGGATCACCTTACCTACCCAGAAGGGGCCTATATACCTACCTACTGGGGACTCTACATACCTACCTACATAATTAGGGGACCCTTTATGACTACTCCTTACCTAACTATAGAGGACCTATATACCTACCTACTGGGGGTCTCTATACATCCCTACTGGGTGCTTATATACTTATTTTCTTAATGACGGGGCCCATATGCCCACCTATCTACCTAGTAAATAGAGGCCTAAATACTATGCCTATATAACTTTCTATTTAATGGGTGACCTTTATATCTACCTGCTTTCTAAATACCTGCCTAACTACTGGGGACCCTATATACCGACTCACTTGGGGGCTATATTTCTATCTACTGATGGTAGCCTACTAATAGAGCCTATATACCTACCAACTGGAGGGCCTACCTACCTATCTACTGAGGTGCCTATATACCTATTTACTGAATGGGGAGCCTTTATTTCTACCTACTTACTAGGGGGACTATATACCTAATTACCTAATTGGGGGGGGCTATAGACCTACATACTGTGGGCCTATATATCTATATTTAATGGGTGGCCTATATATTCACTTTCCTACT
Source organism: Phyllomedusa bahiana (assembly GCA_025379985.1). NCBI lineage: Eukaryota > Metazoa > Chordata > Amphibia > Anura > Hylidae > Phyllomedusa > Phyllomedusa bahiana. The sequence goes on along the minus strand of JAODAL010017918.1, from coordinate 30,257 downwards.
TAATAAGAGGCCTATATACCTACCTATCTACTGGGGGCTATATACTTACCTAGTGGGGGACTAGCAAACTATCTGCCTATTTAATGGGGGCACTTACATACCTACCTACTTGAGGGGCCTATATACCTACTGGGGAGCCTATACACCTACCTACCATAGGGGGGGAATTCATACCTATCTACTTAATAATGGTGCCTATATACCCACCTACCTTCTTGTCATGGCACTGTCAGCTCATCAGTATTACATAGTAATGACTAATTAATCTTTACATCCTGGAGAACCCCTAAGACCTTAATTTAAATTTTTTGCCATATGTCTGCACCACAGAACCAACACAATAGTATACTATTAGAGATTGTATTTGTTTTTTGTTTTTTTTTTTCAGACCTATACTGCAAACTACATGGCCAAATGTGGTGTGAACCTAGCCCTTTATGTACATAGTACATTGCATGCTGTATACTCCCTGGCATTTCCAGGTAATGTAGACTGATATAGGAACCATAGACATCTAATTTGTTATGTTAATATGAATGGTTAACTGATACATTTCTGTTTCAAAGTCTGTTCACTTTCTAACACATTTAATTGCCATTAAGATGAGCTGGGCAATTGTGTATTACTTTCCCTGGATCTTTTGTACATTCAGAGGGGACTGAGCTGTTAATTAGCTCAGTAAAGTTTGCAATCATTGCACTCCACTGGGAGTCTCTTCTTTATCTTGTAATTGATGTATTTACCAGATACCTAATTAATGAAACAAAGAGGATGCTATTCATACAGTACACTAAACAATAGTGAGAGCAGCCTGAAGATTAATTAGCTCTTGGCTCTAATGCAGTTCACAATGTCTGCATCTACTGAAGTTATCTACAATATAACAATACTGTATATGAAGCCTGACCATTTGTATGTTTACTGCTGGACTGGATTATATCAGTAACTGTACATACTGCTAGCTTCATGTATGGTTAATGTATAATACTAAGAGCTTGCACACACAACTGATTTTAACGAGGATTTCAACATGGATTCCGAGTTGATTTCCTTGTCAAAATTCTCATGTTAACCAACGGCCATTCATTGGAATGGCCAGTCCACGTTGTAGTTTACACAGTGAACTACAGCATGGATTTTCCACATTACAGATTTTAAAAAAAGAATGAACATGTTCATTGTTTTGCGCGGATCCTCATTGGGCAGGGAGGAGGAATGCAGACTAACCCAATTGCAATTGAGCTAACCCATGTCAGAATCAGAGACAAAAAACTAATCAGTTAAGTAAAATCCTCAGCAGAAATCAGAGGTGTCACCTCAGATTTCTGCCGAGGAAGCAACAAGGAAACCACGTTGGACTTTTCCGTGAATTTACATGTGACAGAATGGTTGTAGAAAATTCTGCAAATTCACCATAGAAAGATTCAGACAAATGGCACGCTACGCTACGAAATTTGCAAATTCATAATATACAGGATAATTCTTCTAATTCCTCAGCTTTTCTTAGTTAAATGGATATTCCAGACCCAAAAAAATAGCTCTAAACAGGGCCAGTCTGAGGTAAAAAAAAAAAGTACTACTCACCTCCTGGATCCCTCACTGTGGCTTCTCAAAAGCTACCCAGGACTGGCTCCTCTGCCGTTATGGTGTCTCATTCTGAAACAAAGATGATACTCGTTCTCTTGAGAGCATCCTGTCTGTGTGTTGGAATGGGACACTGGCCATAAAGATGAATGGGTTCCAGGGCGCTTTGCAGAAGCAGGAAACCCAGGACAGGAGTCCAATCTTTACTTTTTTTTTTTTTTTTTACCCCAGCCTCGCCCTGGATAGGAATTATTTTTAAGGACTACAATACCCCTTTCAAGGGATTGTCTGAAAATCTGCTTTGAACTGCTTTAATCCCTTACCGACACAGGATGTATCCATACGTCCTGATGCTAGCAAGGTTCTATGCTACAAAGAAGATTGGTGTCAGCTGGTGACTGCATCGGTCTGTGGAAGTGAATCCTCTGGACCACCACAAGCGATGGTAATAGCCACGACAGGGAGCGGAGTCTAAGTAGGTCCGGTTTTCACCAGAGCCCAATCACAAAACGGGATGGACTTGCTGCGGCGGATTGCTATCAGGTCGCTACCCCTGACGTGACTTGCTTGTGGTGGCAGCTGAGGTGTTGCGTGGTACAGAATCGTGAAGCAGGCTCATAGTCAGTGACAGGCATGAAGGTCAGGACAGGCGTAATGGTTCATGGTCGAGGGACGGAGGCAAAAGGGTACGATACACAGTAAAGACAATAAGACACAACGGAACGCTTCCTCTCAAGGCATGGGGCACTATCGATTCGGCAAGGGTAGTGGGAAGGGGCAGAATTTAAATAGGATCAGCGCCCGATGAAAACCAATCATTGGCGCGCTGTCTCTTTAAGCTTGACTGCAGCCCGGTCGGGAACCGGAGCGCGACAAGGTAAGTGACGACCAGAACTGCAAGCGCGCCCGCAGCACGAGGACCGGCCTGCGGCGTCACCCGCAGCAGCAGACGCTGCAGGGGTGCGGATGTGCACGCGACTTGATACGGGAGTCGCGGGGACAGCGGTAACTCCCCCCCCCCTCCCTCCTTAGGCCTCCCCTTCTTACTAGCCCGCAGAAACTTAGTCAGGAGATTCTGGTCCAGAATGTTGTCCTCTGGCTCCCACGACCTTTCTTCCGGCCCAAACCCCTTCCAGTCGACCAAAAGAAATCATCTCTTCCTAACCGTCTTCATGGCTAAAATTTCCTTGACAGAAAACACATTGGTGGAATCAGCTATGGGAACCGATTAGGGACGACTGGTTTCAGCAGAGGTCACAATCAGTGTATACCCGCATGTGAGATCAAACATTCTCCACTGTATGAATAAGTTTTTCAAAAATGTATTAACAATATCTTATCAATTGACAAAATCAAACATAAACGGTTTCGGTCCAGTTTAGACCTTCATCAGATGTGTCGCTTTTTGTAATGTAATAGATATGGCGCTGGTGATATTTTGATAGAATAAATACTGGCGGTAGCTCAGTGATGTAGAAATGAAGGGCGCCTTGATCTTTGATCTCACATGCGGGTATACACTGATTGTGAATCTTGATATTTATTTTGATACCCAGCATTTATAAACAAGATTTAAAAGGGTGTGCCAAGCAATTGATATTATATTGGTTTCAGCAGGGGGACATAGAAGGAGTTTGGGATGCACATAGTGGGAGAGAGCCGGAATTTGTAGGCCACTGGGTTAATACGTCTCAGGACTTCAAAAGGGCCTAAAAACCGGGGTCCAAGCTTGTAGCTAGGAATCTTCAAGCGGATGTACCTGGCAGATAGCCATACCTTATCTCCCGAAGCAAAGGATAAAGGGGGTCTTCTCTTTTTGACTACTTGAAGTTACATATGAGCAGAGACCCGAAGTAGAGATCGTCGTGTCTCCTCCCATTTGGCAGATAATTGTTTTTAATTACTTTACAGGGTCTAGTTTCTTAGATGGGGTCATTAATGGGGGTACCTAACATACATGCCCCTCAAACCACATCAGAACTGGACTAGCCCCTAAAAAAATCTATTTTGCTAATTTTCTTGAAAATGTGAACAACTACTACTAAATATCTAAGCTCCCTAATGTCGTAAAAAGAAGACAACCTATATTAGTCATATGGTAGATGTTAGTTATAAACTGTTTTGAGTGGAATAACTATCTGTCTTACACGCAGAAATTTTTGAACTTTGAAAATGGCAAATTTTCCATATTTAAAAATAGACAGGTCTGCAGATTGAGTACATACTGTAGGGTAGAAACAGTCTTAATCTTAGCACCTGTCTATTTTTAAATATGGATTAAAAGTGAAGTTTTATTTATATTTACCTGCACCCAGGATTTTTACAGTGATGCTGGATATACCCTTTCTTCTACTTTGTGATTCTGCTAAGCCGGATGGCATTGCTGTGAATCCATTGCATTGCACCTGAGACATTTACCTGAAGGCCGCGGTTTTGTGAGTTGACACAATTTGTTTTGAATCAGAAGATTGGTGGTTTATTTTTCCAGGAGAAATCATCATGACAATTTGGAATTAATGGAAAAAGGGAAAGAGAACAACAACTCCCTTTAGAGGAGACGTCACCTGTGCATCACTAAATGTTAGCTGTACTATAATCACTTATGTCTTCAAAGCGCCTGTGTACAACTGGTATCTGAACCTATGTGGTCACTGTATGGCAGGAATATTGGTAGTATTGTAATGGCTTATATTCTCTATCCAGCATCCAGAAAAAGCTAGATAGGCCATGGGAGTCGGATGGTGGGGGTAGGTTGGGAGTGGGTGACAGTGGTCACTTACCTCCCTCTGCTGCCACCACGGCTAACCTGTATAGTCTACCTGCGGAGGCGGAGCAAGCCCCCTGTAGCCAGTGACATCAGGAGAGGTGGCAAGTCTGCGCCTATTGTTTGCGTGTCCCATGGAAATAGAAACAGTGGATAGAATAGCACAGTCCCGGGAATTATGGGTGAAAATAGTGACTCCTCCACACCAAAATTGGGATGGTTGAGAGGTATGTATGTAATCATGATGTGGCGGTATAATTTGATCTTTGTATAGTGGTGTCATTGATAATATCAGTCTTGGTTTGGCCAGTAAAAGTACAGGGAAAACAAAAAAGCATGATTTATTGATCCAACAACAGCAACTTTTCAGCCTTGAACAAGGCCTTTCTCAAGCTTAACACACAGTGCCATCTAGAGGTATAAATAGTGACATCACACAAACAATTTACAATCAATCAATAAGTGTACAATTGCAAAAACTATGACATAAGGGTAAGTGAAGTTAAAAAAAAAATACTGTAAATCAAGATACATAGTCATAAGCTATTTGGTGTGATACATGATAGTATTAAATAAATCATGAAGTAAAAGTGTAAATAGTGATATAAAATACATTATTAACATCTTACATAATTAGAATACCCATGTGATAATAAGTGTCATGTAAGAAACACACTTGAATAAATGTAGCTTGATTAAAAAGCATAAAGACATTGCACACTACTCCGGCATATTGATAGATGAGCAGCGCATGCAGCACATGTGCAGAAAAGACTGATCAGTGTCAAGCCGACATGAAGGGACTCCCTGATAGCGCATGTGCCAAGCCAAAAACCAACGCATGCGTAGTATGAGTAACTACATGCAAAAAATCTGAGAACCACATAATAGAAGGCTAAAGGGGTTGTGTCTGTGAAAAAAGATAAAGATCATAAACAAGGAGTATGATTGCAATTCCCTTAAAAAATGAATTTTCACCTATTAAGATGACACAATATCTAAATTATGTTACCTAGGACACAATGACATAAAAAAGAGCCATGCACTGACTATATCAAATTACTGACACAGCCAATACCTAGGGCGCATGTTCAAATAAGTGACCGCGCTAAGCCATTCCTTAGACCGCAGAATGCTTTAAATATTTTTTATGTATTTTTTTATTACAGCCCAAATAGACAAACAGAAAAAAATAAGAACAAATAAATAAGAAAAAAAAATCCATCACATTCAGGAGACAAGAGAAGACGGCAGTCAGAAGTCCGGTCCAGTAGTATTACAGATATAACAGGTATGTATATTGAAATCTAAAAGAAAAAAAAATGAGTTAATAATAAAAACTTGGTATATCAAATTACACTAGCACTGTCTGTGCTAAATTACTCCAAATTATGAATGTGTGCAGAATAAGGATAGAAACATGTCAAGCTTCAAATATATACAGTATATACCCCCTCAATGACATGTTTTGGGAAATATTTTAAATTCAAGTCTGATAGGATTTAGACTGTTCCATCTGTTGATTCATTGTAATTCTTTACGTTTCAAGAACAGTTTCCGGTCTCCACCACCTTCAGGGTATGTTCACATGGCTTATAGGGGCGCATATAGTATGCCCCTGCAATACGCTGTGTGTTTTGAAACCACGCACTGATCAGTGCCTAACTCCAAAGCACGGGGGGAGGGGTGGGGGAGGGCGTATCTGGCACTTGGCCGGCTCCATTGACTAGAACTGTCAGGGGCGCTGCTAACAATTAACATGTCAATTCTCTCCCCGCGTGTACAATACAATCGTATTGTACGCCCGGGGAGATGACGCGAAATCCATAGCTCTCTGTGAGAGCTATGAATTACCGTAATTGCAGCATGCATCTTGTCGCGTATAAAGCGCAATACGTGGAAAAATTCACAACGATATAGGCAGCAAAATAAGCCGTTTGAACATACCTTTAGTGGTTTCAGAACAGGAAGATCAATTTTACTAGTACAAATAGTTGATTTATGTTTGCTTTTACGCATTCTGCATTCTTGGGCAATTTCCCCAACAAATAGGAGTCCACAAGGGTAAATCAAAGTATAACTCACAAAATGCATCCGGCATTTAAGGAATTGCTTGATTTTATACACCTTTTTGGTTTGCGCATGTACAAAAGTATTACTCTTAATCAGATGTTTACAGCAATCTCAATTTAAACAAGGATAACAACCATTTTTTTTTTACGGTTTAAGAAATTTGTTTTAATATCAAATTTTTGTATCTACTTTAGACCTTGGTCCTGGTCTACTAGGCGTGCACTCCTTACATCATTTGATGGTATTCTTCTATGCTGCTGAAAACTTTTTTGATTATCTAGTAAAAGTTTGGTGACATTTGCTCCCTATTATGTGGTCAATGTATTACCCTTATATAGAGGTATTATCTATAGAACATTGTCTTACAGTTATTTGTATAGATTTCTGTATATACAATAGATTACTTAATATAAATACATATTTATAGACCCCAGTAACAGCGCTGTTGTGTTGCCACTGGTCTTCTGGAGGGGGCAGTGCATGATTCTGTTATATGGGGTGTGGTTAGAGGCATGTCCCGCTGTGGTGTCATGTGTTTGGATGTGGTTCGATGTGATCCTCTTTGTAATCTCTAAAAATTGGGAGGTATGTATAATGATCAAAACAGTCCATGACCAGATTCGCGCACCACATAGTGACTACCAGTTATACGCAGGAACTATACAGACTATGTAAGCAATTACTGTACAGTTACAATACATTTTTTTTTTTTATCAACTTCTACCAGCCAAGACTTTCCAGCCGATCAAAGATTGTGATGGAATTTAAGTGAGACATGTATGAAAACTGTCTAGGTCTATAACTTTCTTTGTTGCCCATAGCAACCATCCGAGCTCCCCTTTCATTTTTTCAGAGCACTGTATGAAATAAAAGGAGAGCTCTGATTTCCTATAGTCCACACAGAAACTTGTTTTCCGATCCTTTTTTGAGGCCCATGCACTCTGAGAACTTTTTATTACACCCAAGTTCAACATTTTTTCTATTTGTTCCATCATGTTATTTTTTACTTCGGTAGAAACCCGGTATGTAGACTGCTTAATGGGAGGATGAGTGCCAGTGTCCACATAGTGGATGACTAACTTCGTCCTCCTAAGTCTTCCTGTAATTGTATCTTTGGAGCCCATTAACGCTTTGAGAAGCTCAAACTTCTGGTTGTTGGATAGCTGAAGGTTAAATTCTGCCCTGTGCTTCAGCCACTAAAACTAACAGGACAGCTCTCTCCCCCTTCTTGGGCAGGACACGTGGCTCTTTGTTGTGATGTTAACATGAAAAACCTTTTGACGTTTATCATCCAGGGATATTACATAGTTAATGTCATTCAAACATTTATGTACAGTGCCTTCCCATGCAGCCTGTAACTTATTCTGCAGAATAGGAACCAATGCCCAAACCTTCTGCCCTGCCTCATAAACCCTTTGTCTGGCATTATGGTCATACCAAAGTTTTTGTTTCGTCTGAACCCAGGTCATGCTATCACGCAACAAATTGCTTAGTGCCTGCATTTTCTCCCTGAACTTTATCACATATTCTATGACAGGGGCATTACTAGAGAAGCCTGGGCCCCCTAGCAAGCTTTTGTATGCCCTCCCCCCCCCAACGAACATTTACCAGGACCTCTTAGGTCATGCAATTACTAGATAATACAAGGAGTGAACACCTCACCTTAAATTTCACCATCATACCACTATCAGACAAATCCCAATATACCCAGATTAACATTACCAATAGCCCTACTACACAGGAACCTGATTAAACCACCAGAACACGACCACAAATTACCACCACATAGTGACTGAATAATACCCCTATACTATTACTGAATAAATCTGTATACAAAGACCAGGTGACGTTTATCTGACAAGTCGTTGACCTTCTCTTTTGTTCTGCATCTCGTCCAGACCATCATGACAACTTCTCCCAGCCACCACTCGACCCTGCAGATTTATACACAAAGGGCGACATGTATGATTCTCGCCGTGTCGGAGCGCACCTTTCCGCCAGTTTACCGGCGAAATTTGTGCCTGATTTATGTCGGCGCCGGGGTGCGCTCATCCATACCATGTAAAGTCCGCCGCGCCTCGCCAGTGTGTGAGGCGCAGTGCGGGGACTTAGGCGCAGTCCCGCACTGCGCCTAAGATTCGCCGGCCGAGGTATTGCGATCATACATGCAGGGAAAAGTTCACTGCGCCTCGCCAGTGTGTGGGGCGCAGTGCGGGACTTAGGCGCAGAAGTTACTGCGCCGAACATGTATTCCGATTCGAGACAGGCTGGAAAACAGCGAGAAATCATTAAATATGTCCGTGCGGAGTATGAATCAAAAAATCTCCTTTATAAAGGCGTCAAACATTCTCTGAAAAAGAGCTCAAACCTACTAAAGAAATACATGAATAAAATCACTTTCCAAAAAATCTAGAACGGCGCTACATCGGTAATTTAGATATTGGAAATTGCCGGGAAATACAGTAATTCAAATTCTGTAAGCTATTCTCATTGGTCGGCAGAAGCCAGCCAATCAGAATAGGAGCGACAGTGAACCATTATAACCTATGGAGAAATATTGACCAATCAAAATCAAAGGCGGGACAGTTCAAAATACAGTAAAAATGCAGAAAAGAGCTGATTGGTTGAACTAGCGGGGCTTGGCTATCCCAGCCAATCAGAGCGCGAGCTACTTGTCCCATTGTAGTCAATGGAGAGATCGGGGCAATGAAATCTCGGCGCTCAGCGCCGTGCTGCATGGAGTATGATTAAAAAAAATCATTTTTATTAAATGTAAAATATTCTCTGAAAAAGAGCTGAAACCTTCTATAAACATAAATCAATCAAATCACTAACAACGCGTTTGTCGTCGAGACCGGCGCTACATAAGGAATTACGATATAGAGAATTGCCGGGAAATACAGTAATTCAAATTGTTTAAGCTCTTATCATTGGTCGGCATAAACCAGCCAATCAGAATAGGAGCGACAGTGGCTCATTCTAACCTATGGAGGAGTATTGACCAATCAGAATAGGAGCGACAGGGACCCATTCTAACCTATGGAGGAGTAATGACCAATCAGAATAGGAGCGACAGGGACCCATTCTAATCTATGGAGAAATATTGACCAATCATATTCAAAGGCGGGACAGTTCAAAATACAGTAAAAAGGCAGAAAAGAGCTGATTGGTTGAAGCGGCGGGGGCTCGTCCAGCTTAGCCAATCAGAGCGCGAGCTACTTTCTCATAGAGTTCTATGGGAAAAGAAATGCAGAGCGAGCTCTGTTTGTGATTGGCTAAGTTAAAAGAGGCGCGGTTATTTGGACCAATGGGAGAGCGAGCGACGCTCTTATGGGTTTGCTAATGCAATCTGGAATAAAACTGTACATGGCCGAAATCAAATGATAAGACTCCAGAAGTTGTCCCGATGTGTGTATAAAATGATCAATAATATGGGGGTAAAGAAAAAAAAAATTAATTCAATAAAATCATTTTTATTTCTTTATTTTCGTTACACACATACTATTGATCCTTGGCTAACGAAAATAAAGACATAAAAATTAATTTATTGAATTAATTGCCCCGATCTCTCCATAGACTACAATGGGACAAGTAGCTCGCGCTCTGATTGGCTGGGATAGCCAAGCGCCCGCTAGTTCAACCAATCAGCTCTTTTCTGCATTTTTACTGTATTTTGAACTGTCCCGCCTTTGAATTTGATTGGTCCATACTTCTCCATAGGTTTTAATGGTTCACTGTCGCTCCTATTGTCAAGATCATTAAATCAGGTGTGGAATCTATCTTTTATCCACTCCTTATCCAATTAAATGCCTCCTCCGAATTATATTATTATTATTGCTGCCAGCAGCCAGAGCTCGAGAAATATGACCGACACCTTCCGTTTCGGACATGAAATCTGAAGTTTAATCACAGTAAATTACATTCCAATAGAACTTTTTAATCACATGACTATTCTATCACCACATGATTGGTTAATTGGCGGTCACTAAGAGACAAGTTATAATGTGCATGTACGTATGAAGCATTAGCTGATATGATACATTCCGAAGCTCTTCTCTGTATTATCTGGTGGGAGGAGGAAGTCCTTGACTTTCTTGGTTCTAGCAGACACTGCATGTGTCTCAAGGAAAGCTGTGTGAGAGATATCTGATAGTTCTATATGGATGTATAGCAGTAAAAGCAGTTTAACAAACTATCTGAGGAGCTTAATTAGAATATAATGATGAAACAGACTTTTGATGTTTTTTCCTTTAAATTACCAACTTGACAGTCCCCCCTAAAGATATCAAAATCTGTTCTAATGCTCCCCCCTAAAGCGGGAATGATGATTGATGCTCTTCCCTAAACTGAACATGTTATAGACAGCAGGGTGAAAAGGTGGAGCGGGTGTTGAACCCACTGAACCACTGTCAGGCTTGCTCCAAGGGGCGTAACCAAGCAACCGCCGGCCTCCTCCCAGAGCCTTTGATGGTAAGGATGAAAGTCCATATATAAAAAGATAGGCATATATAGCAAAAAGTTATAGCTCTCCAACACTGCTATGTGCTTGCTATAAAATGATCTCCCTAATCCCAGAACATGTACCAACCAATATAGAATGGCAAGCAAAAATCACTTAAAAAAGTTACTTTATTTCTGAAACATATCCATTAAAATATGTAACTAGTAGTGCTACAATGAGCTACTTGCATTCCATTTAAGTCCGTAGCCGGCAGTGGGAGAGCAGGATCCAGAATTCATGTATGGCGAGCTCCCGGCGTGTCCACAAGTGTGCTGACGAGCCAATAGGGTGAGAAAGCAGACCGAGGATAAGGAGTGAAAGTCGACCAGGTCCGCCAGGTGCCCACTCAGAGCAGTCCCCGGCATAGGCAACAATGGATTTATTTACAATCTCAATAACCCTCAATGAGTCTGGAGAGCATGATGGAGAATAGGCGCTAATTAATTCAGCTATACCTGTAAGGGCATCTCTGGTGTAATATTAAACCTCTATTGAATCATAATAGATGTAAAAGTTTACCACCCCTTCATACTTTTGTTAATTGTTTAATCTGGGGCGTAAGTGATCAAACCCTTTTGTTTACCTGGTCCCTTGCTTTGAATTCATCAAGCACCCCCCTTGGTTTTCCCACTTGCATTTTTTTCACACATCCGGACTAAACAACATATGAAGGATAAGGGAAAAGTTTCAAGATGAACTTAATGGTCGCATCCACTTTCTTGCAGTGTAAGCATGCACCCAGGTGGGTCGTCTCAAGTTATAATTGATGAATGGACATCAGTGAGTACTTGGTATGGTCAACATCTAGGGCTCCAGAGAGTCTCCTGCCATGTTTCTGCACCCACGACAAATTCACCAGATGTAGTCATTGATCATATTCTGATCTTGAATGGAGGAGAAAACACCTATGGCATTGTATTAGTTTCAATTCATTACACAGATTTAAACCGATTTTACAAGGCAATCTGTTCCCTGTACTCAACAGTTGTACCATCCCTAGTCTGGACGGGCTAGGTCCTGAGAAATACCTATCTCCTGAGCAGTGTGACCATGGAGCTACCTAGGGGTATATCTGACAGAATAGAATGTAATGGGTAGGATCTCGGGCCAGTGGGAAGAGATGTTTCTTTGTTAGCTTTCATGAATTGTTGATTCTTCAGAGAGTCCGTTCAATCATCCACTTTCCTGCTGAATTCCGGATGGTAGGGAGTGTTCAGGCAGAGGACAGTCTCCTACTAGTTTTCCCAAATGCCTCTGTGGTTACTTCTGCAGTGAAGGGCAGGTCCTTGTCAGATTTAATAACCTCAGGGATCCCCAACAAGCTGCATTAATCAACCTCCAGTCAATAGTTTCTTCACCGTGATTTCTGGCAGTCAAGTTGGTAAATGGGAAACTACAGTCCCCCTGAGAACAAATCCACCACACCACTACTTATACTTTTCCACTCTATGGTAATTCAAAGAGATCAGTCTGGACATCCGCTGGAGAGAAATTAGTGGGTTTAGGGCCAAATTCAACCTTGGGTTGGCATCATTCCTCCTGGTCACAACTTCTAGCCAGGGCTCTAGCCTTGGGAAATGAAGATTCTGGTGCTAGGGTATATCTGTTATTGAATAAAATCAACCTGCTAGTTACATCTGTGGGTAGCTATCATGAGCCCATTGAACTTACAGCAGGAATTAATGCCCTTGGTAAATCAAAGTCTATTGTTCTTTCCTCTAGAATCCAATCTTGGTGTATCTGTAGCTCCCCCAATTCTCCCCACTTTCCATTCCATCTGGCTTGTTCAGGTTGTATGTAGATTGTCTCAACAGGTTTAACACCTGGAATCAATGCATCTTGTCCTTGGTTCTTCTCTTCTTGTTTCCGCTATTCTTTCCTTCTTCTTCTTCTCACTTTCTTCTTTCCATCCTTTCTTCACCTCACTTTCTTCTTTCTTCTTTCTTCTTCTCACCTTCTTCTTTCTTCGACCACCATCCTCCTTCATTCTTATCACATTCTCCTTCTTTCTTCTTACAATCGCATTATCTTTCTTCTCACATGCTCTTTCTTCGTCCACTGCTCTGATCAGCACATAACCAGCCACTTCCTGCTACCTCTCGAATCTCTGGGAAGAGAGTTTGTGCCTTTGCATCCAAGTCTGCCTGCAGGAGCCTTCATTCGACTTCCACTGTCTCTAGTGTCTTGCCCATGGCTTAGAGTCTCAAACGGCCACTTGAGCTGGCCAATTTGTGAGAGCATGCAATCAGAGTCTGAATGCTTCTTGATTCTTGATGGGTGTTCCACAAGCTCCTGGTAACCTCGCAGGGCCCCCTTCAGGCAAATTTATAGGCTGAGTCGGGTATATGTTCAAGGTCTTCTCTTTGCTCATTGGCGAGCCTTACCAACTTGATGTAATACAGTATGAAGATGGAGGTTTCAGCTTCCGCTTGTTCAATACAGTCAGAAAGAGGATTCATCCGCTGCATTCTGGTCTTATCATCTTTGGTAGACTGATCTTCATCTTCATCTTCCCCCCTTAGAGAGAGGAAGCAGAGTGGCTGGGTTTGAGAAGTATACAAGCTCTACAAAGTGACATTTTTCAGCATCATTAATGGGCATGTAATACGGAGATGGCGCTGTTTACTTGAGATGAGGTTGCTGCGACTGTTTCATGATCCCCTTTTAATCGTGAGGAGCAAAAACATTGACCCGTAAGGCCTACAATGCTGTACTTCTTTTTTTCAAGAAGATCTTGTGCAGCAATGATAGCTCTGAGGCAAGTAGGAACCAGTCCGTGCAACAGGATCTAACTTTGCAAGAATAGTATCCAAGAGGTCTCAAACGCTCTCCATAGTTTTTGTTTCCAGGACTTCTGAAGTCATGGCCATAGTCTTCCAAATTAGAAGAATATTTGAAAGGCTGTGATAGTCCGAGATTCCCATAGCTGGGAGCTAGTAGGATAAGTTTATTCATATGCTATTGAAAACACACTTGGCCTCAATTGAGAGATATTGGTGTAACAAATGTCCTTGAAAGAATAGTGTAAAAAACTTTGCATAAGACCTGAGGTCAATGATATCCATTGACGACCGTAAGTGACGAGGCCTAGAAATCCTTGAAGATTGTTTTACGATGTTCCGTGAAGAAATGAGCAACACAGCTTTTCCCAATCATCGGTAAGGTGATAAGTACCTGTGATATGCAATGTGTTCCGCGGAATACAACTTTCATAGAACACCATTGAGCTTGGACTGTGAGACTTTTGCAGTTGATTGATGTCCCCCCCTCCCCCCACCACATGTTTGAAGACACATAGAGCTGATTGCCAATTGGAAATCAGGTGCAACACAAGAGAAATCCCAAAATTTTTTTTAACATGTCCTGCAGGGCTTGAGTCCTAACTGTTTGGGGTAGTTTCTTGTGAAGCATCCCACGTCCAGTTTGGGCTGAGTACCACGATAAGTGAAAGCAGAGTGTGTATTTAAAGTCCATTGTGTAGTGGTGACACCAGACACAGACAATGCAGAAACCATAGACTTTGAAGTTGTATCTGAAGAAGGTACTTGGTTGAGGAGAACATGAGCTATGGTGACCATAGGGTTCCTCATAATCCGTGAACAGCAATGACAGCTCCTGAGTCCTGAACCAAAAGGTATTTTAGTAGGTGTCACCAGTGGCTAAACCTTTATCTTGTGAACAGGAACCGCGTGTGTATTTGCCAGGAGAAATGCAGATGATGAGCACCTCATTATCCAGAATGTTCTGTATTTGTGAATCCAAGATAGTTACTTGGATCATGCTTAAAGGATATCGAGGCAAACTAGGCGGGGTAGCACCCTCTTTCAAGAAGACATGTACAGGGAGACCTGGAAGGATGCCGACATCATCAGGACATTTAGAGACCAAACTTCAGGAGGTACTTGTGTTCAAAAGTTCAGGAGGATATTGCTTTATGTGGATAAAACATGTGAAGGCGGCATGAACAGCTTGTAGAGCTTCTGTGAAATAGGAGATAGTAGTCAAAAAAATTCCAAAGAATCATATGAATAGTAGCATTCATCATTTTCAAAAAAGTCCGCTTTCAAGGCAGATTAGTTGGGTAAGTAGAAAAGTATAAGTAGTCTAGCAGGAGTCCATGATGTCCAATTGGCACAGGTAAAAGGTTGAGCAAGTCTTGTGTTGGTCGTACCATCACCAAACTTCAATGCATGAAATGTAGTCAGGAGAAAGTAATGACTCTGGGTGGAATTCAGAAGGTTTTCAGAAACCGTATCAGGCAGTGCACCTTTATCTACAAGGTAATGGCAGTTGTGGCCAATAATTGGAAATTTGACGTCAACACCGGGTTCAGAATGACAGAGATGTTCTCTGAAGCATAGAATAAAAGGTAACATTGGTTTTAGTCCGTAATCCGAAGGATGAGGTACAATAGGATGAGTCCTTGAGGTTGAAAAGACAGATAAGATTCAGACTTGATGAATATGCCTTGTTTGCACTGACTATGGTTAAGTTGGTAACTTGCGGGTCCAATGTAAAGGTATTAATATTGTAGGACTGATGTCAGCGTGTGTTTGTATGGTTTTAATCTTGACGGATGAGATTCAAAAAACTTGATACAGAGGATTGAAATTGATTATATGCATGAAGGTAAATGTGGTAGTTGCTGTCCCATTGGAGCAGATTCCTTTTGTCGTCAACGAGCTTTAGCGCGGCACTGCCCTCCAAGATAATGTCCGGATGCGGTTGCAGTAAAAACAATTTCTGAGTATTTCGGCTTTGTCTGCCAGGGTTTGTATTCTGGAAAGGTCCGCAAACCGTTCTCTCAATTGGAGTCTGTAGTGATAACCAGGGAAAACTTGCATTGGTTGATTGTAAGTATGGTGTCTGGCTGAGCTATAGAGCCCGTGGGACTCTTGAAATGAGACACTGTAGAAACTTTCTTTCAATTTTTGGGATGAATCATTCTGTGCCTTAGCAATGTAGAGAAGTTGAACCTTCCGGTTAACTCTGCATATTTCTGGTTTGAATAGTTATCAAAATAATCCCGAATGGGTTTTAAGGAAAACCTTTAACAAACGCCGTTGAAAAAAGGATTCTTTGAGCCATTGGTGATCATGTCAAACTCCATAGGGCCTTGAAATAAAGGCAGACATCCGTGATAAAAATTCTCCACGGATTCAGTAGGACTCTGAGTGAATTTGAAGATATCCTGAGGATTCAGCCAAGCGTTCCTTGGCCCAAGAATGAAGACGACCGGCAGAACACTTCCCAGAAGAGTAAGTACTGATGTACCACAACAGTGTCTTCTTGTAAGTCTAATTTGAATGATAGCCAAAAGTAAATCCCCAGCCTTGATGCTGGCAACATGGTAAATATCTTTCCAAGAAGCAGATATATATGTCTTCTGTATCTGGCTGATGCCCACGGTAAAATGCCATAGGATTTTTTTTCAGGTTCAGGCATTTGGGTCATAGATTAATGACTTGATCGACATGTAAAAGGCACTAAATTGGTACTCCTGGGTAATGTGGCAAGCGCTGAATGGATGAGAAGGTAGAACCGGCAGAGAAAAGGAATCCAGTGGCTTAGTCGGTGATGTGGTGGGTTGCAGCCGAAGTTGGGGGTAGTCCATGAATGAGTCTGGTTTCTGGTGGTGGAAGGAAATGTGGGTGTAGTTTTGCAACGGAACTGAGGCTATACTTCTGAGCATGGGAGAAGTTTTTTGACCCAGGAGATGTGTAGGGGTTTGAGTAAGGGAGGAGCCATTAGTCTACAACATTTGGCCACAGCGTTTGTAAGAACCACTATCCGTAGTTTCACTACTGAGGAATTGGCTGTGCTCAAGTAAGCGGTGATATGGCCTGTACACAAAGCCATTGGTGGGAACTCAAAGATCCGAAGAAATTGAGCGTTTATGACAGCGATTGGAACTTGTTCGCTTGGGCCACTTCAGTAACGTTATGTATAGTTTGGTTTAAGCAGCTGAACACAATTTGGTCATGTGACACATTATTATATCGGTACCAACAGCAGCATAATGTAATCACAGTTTAATTTTCTCTAGATCAGCAGTCTGTGGGCTGTGAGCAATAGTAAAAATATTGGAGTCCTTTAAATTTGGGGTTGCAGATGTGAGTCCCAGTCATCCTGTAGCTAATGGCAACTCCTAATCTTCCTCTCCGTTATCACAGATAGTCCAAAATAGCGGCTACGGAGGAGGAGTGTGTCCCTATAAGCTCGTGAGCAACGGGTAGAGTGATTGCGGGTTATGGTGGTGGTTTGTTTGCAGGTGTCGGCAAGAACGTTTATCACACGACTGTTTGCATATCAAGTTTTACATTAATAAGTAACAAGTGAATTGCATGAGGAGAGACGGGAGTTGGAATGTTAGGTGTATCAAAGGGCCGCCTGTTTAACCTCACCCCGACTTCCGGGTTCTTTGATTGCTTAGGACTACAAATTTGGCGACAGGAAAATGCAAAGTGTGGGTTTGGTTTTGCCTTTCCGATACAGAGAATGTAGGACTTCATAAAAATGGCTTACAAGTAAAAATATGGGCGTCTGGCACTGGGAAGCTGAGGAAAGAATACGGAGGGGGCAGGAGCTGTGTAATACAAGTGCGATCAGTTGATATGTACGTTCCTCCCACAATCTACGCAACTTCAGTGTTATGGAATTTGATTACGTCCGTCCACCAACCTTGAAAGTCGCCCATCTTGGATGGCGGCAGCTCACCTCTTTATACACATGCATTCCTCAAATCCTTCTTAATTTTATTTTTTTCATTCAGTTATCCCCCAAGATGTTAAAAAACAATGCTTGCTAAGACATAGATTATTTTCTTTTCAGTGCTTGTCTCAACATGCTCAGCTTATCTTCATGATTTAATGCTCATTACACATAGCTTAATTATGCTTTTTCTCTCAAGTCTCATATAATTTTTTCCTATTTTTCACTTCGATCAAACTACTCGACTGCACTTTTGACCGAGCGTCTATAATTATTCATTATGCCCCACCTAGGGGAGAAAAATGTAGCAGCAGCTACCACCCCTAACAGATGCTTTGAATCAAATCCAAGGTTATACACTCTGCAGAATTTCAGTGTGAAAGATAACAAGTGATGAAGCATGAATATAAAATTAACCCTGAAAGCATTTTTTCTTACCTAAAAAAACAGAACAAATTAACAAACTTGTATGTTGATGTTAAGCCCCGTACATACGTAACACGAATCAATGTCCTCTGCTCATCAGCAGATAATCTCAAATATCATCTGATTTTAACAGGCTACTCTCAAATCTCATATGTGTATACCAATCGTATAACAGCTAATCAGAAACTAAATCTTCTGTATATAACAGGCTATCAAAACCAAGATCTTCTTTCTAAAACAGGCTATATGGGCTACTCTTTAACCATTTCTTTCAGCTCGTCCTTCTAACTATAGCAGCTTTGGCAATTTGGCCAGTTTCTCTTCAGGATGCAATCATCTGTCCCCTCCCAACTATATCGTATATAACTGAATATAAAGTATGACAGGCTTCGTTTTCCTTCGACTGGGTCGCTTATCTTACTGATAAATTCCCTCATTTTTTTTTTCCCATCAGGATCCCAGCTCCTGACCTACACTGAAATACGATACTGATAGGAAAATACAAAATCCAGTCACGTATACTTTATAGAGCAACAAGCAGAGGCATTAATTGGTAGCGTTTAAAGGAATACGCAAACGATACGCATACATGTAATCCATAGCAGCACGCTAGAGGCACACCTGAACTCTTACACAGGACTCCTAATGAGCTGACAACCACCAAAAACTTTCACATAGAATGGTCCGAAAAATAGATAAGTCACAGACTAAAGGTCCTTCTAATTTACCTATTCTGTGGGGTTTGATCGCAGGCCCCAAGTGATTCGGCACTCCAAGACAGTTCAGTCGATGGTTAGGCGTCAGCCCCCCTCCGGATAGTCCTCGGACGTTTGAGAGCACGGCACCACTGTCAAGATGATTAATCAGGTGTGGAATCTATCTTTATTCCACTCCTTATCCAATTAAATGCCTCCTCCGAATTTTATTATTATTATTGCTGCCGGCAGCCAGAGCTCGAGAAAATGACCGAACTTCCGTTTCGGACATGAGAATCTGAAGTTTAATCACAGTAAATTACTTTCCCAAATAGAACTTTTTAATCACATGACTATTTTATCACTACATGATTGGTTAATTGGTGGTTGCTAAGAGACAAGTTATAATTTGCATGTACGAATGAAGCATTAGCTGATATGACACATTCCCAAACGCTCTGTATCATCTGGGGAGGAGGAAGTCCTTGACTTTCTTTGCTGTTAGATCAGGCTGCATCCACTCAAGGAAAGCTGTGTTGAAGATATCTGAAAAAACGGAAAGACAGAAAGAAATTTAAAGACTCAATTACTATTCAATGTTAAAGATATGTTGATAGAAGATTTAATGTTTTTTTTTCCTTCTTTCTCTAAATCATCAACTTAACAGTCTCAGCCCACCAAGAAGACTGGTAACCTTCTACCCTGGTAGAATTATCATACAACCACATGGATTCCGACTCGGTCGGAGCCTCACTGTTCTATTTTGTATACTGTCAACACTCTCATCTCCCCTCCTCCTAGCACTCTCCTTTGATGTCCCCGCTGTGGATGCCCAAATACGAAACTTCAGGACAATTTGCCAAGAGACCAAAGAAGCCTTAAAATGAGCATTCTCTTGCATGAATTCTCAAGCAGTCAAAAGGAGAAGACCTCCTCCAATCTTCACTCCTGGGGATAAGGTATGGCTATCCGCTAGATATGTACGCCTGAAGATCCCCAGCCTCAAGTTGGGTCCAAGGTTCCTGGGTCCATTCAAGTTCCTCCAACACATCAACCTGATGGCCTACAAACTCTGCCTGCCTAAATCTATGCATATTCCATTCTCTTTTCACATCTCACTCCTAAAGTCAGTAGTTCTCAACCGATTCTTCCAAAAGGACGTTTCTCCATCTCAAGAAGCTGATTCTATGGATGTCTGTGAAGTAAAGGAGATTCTGACCATGAAGACTATTAGTGGAAAGTGGTACAATCCAATAGATTGGAAGGAGTTCGGGACAGAAGAGAGGTCCAGGGAACCGGAGTCGAATATTCTTGACCACAACCTTGTTCAGAAGTTTCCTCAGGCAAAAAAGAGGGGGAGGCCCAAGAGAGTGGGTACTGTCACAAGTACAGCCACAGCCCGCAAATCAGTCGCAGACTCACTTGTGCCCCTCTTCTGTGTTGTTCTGGGGACAAGTGCCACCACAACCCATCCATCGGGCTGTGGGCACATCCTGCTTTGTATTTACCTCTCCATACTCCTGCTTCCCTGCACCCCTGTGCCAGCCAGTGCACGCATCCCTGCTCCCTAAGTCGTGCATGCTGGCTCAGTGAAATTTAAAGGGCCAGTAATTGGCCTTGAGTTCTAGTTTTACCTGTCCCTGACTTCGAGTTTGCCTGCCAATTCTCTACCACACTGCACCCTGGCTGCCACTGCAAGCAAGTTGCATCAGGGTTAATGACCTAGGTGTCTCCAGCTGCACAAGCCCAACCTGCCTCGGTGGGGGTTCTGGGGAAAACCAGGAGGCATCTTAGACTCCGCTCCCTGATGTGGCTTTCACCCTCGCTCGCGGTAGTCCAGAAGATCCACATGCTAACCATCTTAACACTGATCTAAAAGACAAGAAGAACCGTGTAAACATACCTCTGGTAATGTTCATGCAAATTGTGAATTACTGATGCAACCATTGTAAGTAACAAGGAGATAGATCCAGACTCTTCATCTTAAAGGGGTTTTCTCATTAAAATGATTGACTTTTAACATGTAGAGAAAGTTAAATGAAGACTATTACCAAATACATAGGCTTGTTGATTTTGCATTGGTCAGGAGATAAAGAAGATTTTATCTCCTCTTAGAGTGCACAAGTTTCTCTGGTTACCACCTCTCCCTGCTCTCTCTTATCTCTCATTGCTCCAAGCTGCCATAAGTCAATATGTCCATGGTAAGTCACTCCATGCTGAGTCTTGTCTCTAGCAATGGACTTTGTTTACTTAATGGAGAAGCTTTCACTCTATAGGACACTTTTGCCTTGGTACGTACACTTTATAAATCTCCTGTGAAATATTTTTGTGACGGAAATTTCCCTGGGGAGCAGAAGAGCGGGATATTGCTTTCATTGTTTTTTCCTTTCCCCAAAATTAAAAAACAAAATAGTGTGGGGTCAAAAAGCGGGCGGAGACTATAAAAACTGCATGATAAAAAAAAAACCCCTTTTAAAAATTCCCGAAGTTTTTGCACTCTTTTACTTTCTCTCCCCCCTTTGCTTTAGTTGGTTTTGTTGGCCCATTGTAAAATTCGGGGGAAACAAAGGCCTTAAATTTAGACCTCTTTACCCTTTTAGGGAAATGCCCCCAAGGCCGGGTTTTCGGGCCGGGTTTTTTCAGCCGGTTTGGGGTTTTTTTTCAGACCCGCATAAAAAACCGGCCAAAATTGGAAAGCACAATTGTGCTCTAGGGGAAAACCGGCGGGCCAAGTCCCCACTGCAGGGTTTTCCGCCCGGGGGGTTTTGTCGCGGGGGTTTCCGGTGGAAAAACCCTTTGGGAAAAAGTTCACTCTTCCCTTTCCAGTTTTCCCGAGGGGAATATAAAACCTAAATGGGGGGGGGGGGGGCTGTTTTTCCGCTCTTTCGCGGAGAAAAGCCCCCCCCCCCTGGGCCCCGGGGGGGACGGCTGCAAAAACCAGACAACTACTGGCGGAAAAACCCCGGCCCGGTATTTTTTCCACTGCTGTGGGAAACATCCCCTTTTAATAGTGCCATCAGCATTTTTGGGGGGTTAAAAATTATTACTAGCAGACTAAAAAATTTGGTGGTACGGGTCTTGTGGGGCCTTTCCCATTTTTTTCAAACCTGAGAGTTTATTTGTAATTTTGGGTATGAACAGATCATGAGATTCACCATGTTTCTGTACTGCTTTTGTCAGAAATTGAAAGTTAGGGACTATCCTTAAAGCCTTTTGAAAAATCATATGTATTTTTTACTCTTCTTTTGGTGCAAAATCCCTGTTTTGGGAAAACAACTGAAAAGTTAGTCTGAAATTATATCCCGCTAATTTAAAAACGTGGACACCCCGGGCAATTTTATTTTTTAATAAAATTTTTTTTTATTTTAGGGAAATATATGAAAAAAACCTTAAAGCGGGAAAAAGATTTTAAAAACTTTGTTAATTACAAAAAAAATTGTAAAGGGTATCGGGGTTTAAATTTAAAAAAACCTGAAAGGGAAGCCCCCTTCTTTATTGCAAAGGCTCTTTAGGCCTGACATTTTGAGATTTTCATTCTGATTTAAATTCAAAATTTTCTTTTAAAAATGTAAGTTCCCCTTTTTTGTGGGTTTAAGTAAAAGAAAGTTTACGGGGCAACCCAACACTTTAAAGGGGGTTTTTGTCTCCCCAAATGTTTTTTTCAGATCCACACCCAACTTCAAAAACTACATTTTGGGTTTTGGACTGGGGACCCTTTGAAAACATTTGGACATGGTGCGGGGGGCTTTAAAATGTAGGGGCCACAAGGCTAAAAAAGCTTTAAAGGGGTTTTTAAATTTTTGTCAGTAAGTAATTTTCCCACGGGCCCACACCATGGTTTTGCTTGGGCCGTGGCCCGTCCCTGTGATTTGACGTTTTTCCAGGGGCCCCGCTGCTCTGCTAATGTTTTACTTACCTGCCACGCACCTGAAACCAACCCACCCAAACTGTTCCGTGGGCTTCCTGTCCCTGCATGCGTTCTACCTAGGGCGTGTGCGTGGCTGAATTTTTTAAAAGGGGACGGGTGAAATTTTTTTCCCTGGTAAATTTGATCTTTGCTCACCTGTGATTTAAGGAAGTTCCTGCCTCTGCTCTGGGTCAGTTGATGTTTTTTCCATGTTTGGGAAAATTTCCCTACTTTCCCCTTCTCCCTCTGACTGCTATTTTGAAACCTGTTTTCCCTGAGTCCTTTTCCCAGTTAGTTCCCAATGTTCCCTTACTTTTTAACCCTGTGTTACCTGCTTTCCCTTTGGCTTTGTTTTTCATGCTGCTTACCCCAGCCCTGAAACTGTCTGGGACTTTTTTTTTTTTTGGGTCTCCCTTTTGCCCCTTCCCCTTGGACCCGTCATTCTGTCTGTACCTGCTGTTTTAAATTGGTCCAATACTTCTTTTGTACCGAAAGTAGCCTTTCCCCCAGGGATAGTGCCGGGGGGTTTCCCCCCAAAAGCTAAGTCCTTCCGGCCTTGTGGTGGGCTCCAGTGAAGACTGGGGGCCCCTTAGACTCCGCTCTCTGGCGTGGTCTGCCGCTACACCATCTCTCGCAGTGGCCCAGAGGATCCACATATACCCGGTGTCCACTATGTCAGTCCTAACTGACCCCTGGATCATTACAGTACAAACTAACCATGGATCCAGCCGAAGTACCCTTGTCTGACATCCAGCATATCGCAGACGTAGTTACCCATCATGACATCCATTAGGAGCAACATTTTCAGAAGCTGCAGTCTGTTACTGA
This sequence comes from Phyllomedusa bahiana, assembly GCA_025379985.1. Classification (NCBI taxonomy): domain Eukaryota; kingdom Metazoa; phylum Chordata; class Amphibia; order Anura; family Hylidae; genus Phyllomedusa; species Phyllomedusa bahiana. Next base: position 6,768 of record JAODAL010017918.1, on the reverse strand, counting down.
ACGTCTCATTAAAGTTACGTCTGCAGTTGCCCCTGTAGCAGCGCCACCTTCCGTTGCCATTGTTAGTACTAGTCTGCATCTGCCTCTGCCATCCCGTTACCATGGTGCTCCCAAGTCATATCATAGGTTTATTAATCAGTGCACCATACACTTTTAACAAAATTACAGGCCCCTGGGCAGAGCTGTGCACTGGGCCCCCAATCAATACAACCACTCATAGGAAGAAATATACACATTATCGATAAGCTGATAACCTACAACGTCATTTGGTGACCACAGATCAATCAGACACCAGCTAGGGTCACCATCACATAACAGTGACTACAGTACTGACCCAAAACAGAAGAGAAATAACCCCTGAAATCCAAGGATTCACAGGGGACATCCTATCTGATCAGTCGTTCTCTGAATCGTTCTTTTTCCCTTTTCTTCTCCATCCGGTCTAGACCTACATGACGACTTTTCCCAGCCGCAACTCATCCCTGCAGAATTTACCACACAAACATCTTAGACTTCTCACTTTATCAGTACTTCCCTATCAATTCCTACCTCTGTTATGGGCACCTTCCATTAAGTAAGTAGGTAGTAATGTTGCCCACCATTGAGTAGGTAGGTATCTATACCCCAGTAGGTACAGCCCCCTGTAGGTAAAATTAGATATACTGCCCCCTGTAGATAGGTATAAAGCTCCCTGTAGGTAGTTATACTGCCCTCTGTTGGTAGGTATACTGCCCCCTGTAGGTACAAGTAGATATACTATCCCCTATATATAGCCCCCTGTAGGTAGATACATAGCCCCCTGTAGGTACAGATAGATATACTGCCCCCTTTAGATAGGACCCTGTAGGTAAAATGCCCCCTGTAGATAGGGCCCCCTATAGCCTCCTGTAGATTAAAGGCCCCTGTAGTTTATAGTACCCTGTATTTTGTAGCCCCCTGTATGTTATAGGCCCCCTGTAGGTGATATGCGGCCCCTCTGAATTGGTTTTCGGCGTGAGCGCTGTGACATCACGCTGACTATGCCGGGACATTTCTCCCGGGATTTCCTACGCTGGAAGCCTACGGGTCTAGAAGATACAGCGACGCAGGAGGTGATGACATTGCCTCCTGCGCCACTTAAAGGCACGGCAGATCCAGCCCTGGTCCTGCACATTGGCCTTTGAGCTTGCCTGGAATGATAAGGCCCTAGTGGAAGCCTTTCAGAGTGAACTAAGGATGAGCTGGCCAGTCGTGACCTACCAGTCAATCTGGACAATCTCATTGCTCTAGTTACCTGGATTGACATCTATTTTTCTGAAAGGGACTTAGAGTTTCGAAAGCAGACAATGTCCTCCCATCCTCAAAAACCTCCTTGCCATGTTCCTTTCTTCCAAAGCCTCTTGCATCCATCCGCTGAATTTTCTCAAGGTGAACCAAAGCACGTGAATCGTGCTCATCTAACTTCAGAGGAACGCACTCATCGGCGCAGTCTGAAGTTGTGCTTATACTGACTCAGTGCCAAGCACTTCCTGAAAAACTGCCCAGATTGCCCAACTGTGCCCTGGAAACTCCAGTGCCAAGGTCATGTTGGTGAGGCTACCCTCAATGAAGACACATCTGTTCCTCATCTGACCCCTCTGATCACCCTCAGTTTTATATCTGGTTCTACATTTCTAGCTTAAGGTCTTAAGGAGGGGGTACTGTCACAGTTCATGCCACAGTCCCTGCTTTGGACCACAGACATGCCCGTGATCTGCTTGTGTTCCCTGTCCCTGCTGCCTCTTCTAGTGTGTACTCATCTGTCCACGCTCCTGCTCCAATCTTTCTGCTTGTTCTGTGGCACCCTGCTGGTCACATGCTGTTGATAAATGTGAACCAGGCTTTAAAGGGGTCTTTAAAAATGTTACTTGCGGTCGGGGAGGGGTTAAAACATATTGATATCCACAGTCAATTGATATGATAGGTTGGGAAATTTAGATATTTGTGTTTTTGACTGAGGTAATTTTTATAAATTAATTGTCACGTCAAGGGAAGTACAGTGAGCCCTGATTGAATCCCAGCCCACTGTCCCTGCCTACTTGACAAACTGCCCTAAATGGCAGCTCCCAACCTTATGGCAGTCCCTACGCTGCTAGGTCTAGGGCCCATCAGGAGAGAGAAAGGTCAAACAGTCGACAACAGAGTGGTAACGTCAGGCCACAAATCGGAAAATGGAAGGAAAACCAGAAAACAAGCCAGGGGTCAGAAGACTATCACGAACAAGGTACCGGATCAGAAGACAAGCCGAGGTCAAGAACACAAGCCAAGGTCTAGAAACAAGGTAAGCAGAAAATAGAAACAAGGGGAAATAAGCAGGTAGAACATTTCACAGGCAAAGGCAGGAAGGTGTGTGGTGGTTTAAATGGTGTGCCCGGACACTGCCCCAGCAGCTGATTGGTGCGGTCTCTGGGCCCTCCTATTGGCCTGTGTGACACATCCTCTGTTCTCAGTGGTAGTGGAGCTGTCACTCCTGACCTTACCAGCAAAGTTTCTCCCAGGGTGTGGAGACAGGCCAGGTGTGTTAACTCGGGGTTCTCTCTATATGAGAAGCTCCTGTCCTGGTAGACCCAGTACACACAAAACACAACTTGTCATAACATGGAACGATTTAGCCAAAGAGAAATCCCATTTAAGCACTTGTATCTCGATAGAATCAAAGTAAATTTCAAATTTGATGCAGGTAATTACTAATTTTTACAGCAATCTGAATAGTGGAGTTTTACCCATTCAAAATGTAAACACTTTGGGTGACATGTATGATCAAGGCGCAAAGTGGCCAGTTCTAAATAGCTTTAAAGCAGTGTAGACTGCACCAGAATGCATGGACCTGTTCTACTGCGGGTCATAGATTTGACACTTTCTAGTTCCATTATGAAAATTCAGGCTCAAATAGACCACTTTTAACTTGATCTGGCTGTTCTAGCACTAATGTGCCCAGTTTTGCCGTTCTTCAGTAATAAATGGGTGTGGTACGACATGCCCCCAGAATGCCCCCACATCTTGGGCGCATTGCAAAGTGCCGCAAGGGCCGCTAAACCCACCTACTTTTGGAGTGCACCTCATACATCAAGAGAACAGGGCTGTGCCAGTTTTTGGGCTGAAAGGACACCAGAATACTGGCGCAGCCCCTAAAATACATGTCACCCTTTGATTCAAGTTTTAAAACCCTGGTGGAGTCGGGGGCACAAAAAAAGGTATCCTGCATAGGGCATCCTCTAACCTAAGGTTGGACTTGCCTAAATACCTACTGCTTATTGCTACTACTACTCATGTCATGAGCCATCAGTGGGAGAGGTATACTGAAGCCAACCAATGACCCCATTGGCCCAGTGTTAACATAGCCCCTCTAATCCCTTCTCTTTTACATAACCGTATGTCATGATATTGATGAGGATGTATAGGGGACTAGGAACTGGCAATTAATCCACATAGTGAACTCCATAAAAACAAAAGCTCCTCAAAAATGATGCAGCTGTGTTTTTTTTTTTTTTTTTTTTTGCTGTTCCAGCTCACAAATAAATTTTCTTTTAAATTTTCTCAGTAAGTCTGAGTAGCTGGTCACCATGTGTAGCATCCTAGGGTATTATGTTCCTAGACCTAACCACTAACCTGGATATAGCGTCGGAGAGTAAGCACACCCTGCTTAGCTGCAAGGCAATTACTGAAGAGACAATTTAGAGAGGAAAAGGCTATCCTTTTATGTGCTAAGAACTGTATTTTGTGAAATTGTAGCAGGCTGTCCTAGTGAGCACCGTGAGTAAAGTCTGCACTGTATTAAAACAGTGAGTCAAAGAAAAAAGAAAAACAATTAAGTGTTAAATAAGTGTAAAAAAAAGTAAAGATCAACACAAATAAATAAAGCAATGCACATACATTGCCCTTTAATCATTTCCCCCAAAAATGACAAAAAATAAAAGCACACATATTTGGTATCAGCACGTGCATAACCACCTAGCCTGTAAATCAATCTTTTTATTTAATCCGCATGATGATCACCCCACTGCACATAAGATCTAATAAAAAGTATCTAAATGTCATATAAATCCCTAGGCTGTGTCTACACTGCAGTGGACAAAAAACGACCTGAAAACTAATTACTAAAAACGTTCATGAAACTGAGTTTTCTGTCCACTGCCTGTCAAAAGCAGCTGAAAAAACATCCGTTTTTTGGTGCGTTTTTCGTTTTTTGGAGCGGTTTTTGAAGCGTTTTCTGAAGCGTCTTTGCTCTGCTTTTTAATGTATGCACAAATTAAGCCATTGGATGTAAGCTACACCCTACAGGTGGAGTTAACATGTTAAGTAGTCACTTCCTTTAGATCACTGTAGCCATTGTGAATACATTGTCCTTTGTGTGTTGCTGCTGCGTGCTACTGCTTTATTAAATTTTGCACCAGATTCTTGCACCAAAATCCACAAAAACCCACATTATCTTTCCATACAGCAAGATAACTGTTTTAGCATCAAAATCTGTAAAGATACGGATTTTAGCGCCAAACTCCCAAAAAACGCAGTATTGCGCCAAATTCCGTAAAAAAAAATATTTTTTGTGTCAGAAGCGAGATCAGTTTATTAGCGCCAAAATTTTTAAAGATATTGAACTAAGTCCCCAAACCCGTCACCACTCGGATTCTGGCGCTGAAATCCGTAAAAAATGTATTTATTTGCGTCAAAAGCTAGATCACTTTTTAGCGCCAAAATCTGTAAAGATACGGATTTTTGCCCCAAAAGCCATAAAAAAATGGATTCTTGCGCCAAAATCTGTAAAAAACGTATTTTTGGCGTCAGAAGCGAGATAACGTTATTAGCGGCAAAATCAGTAAAAAAAAAATATTTTATTTGTCAAAAAAACGTAAAAGACGGATTTTTGCGCCAAAATCCGTAAAAAATGAATTTTGGCCGTCAGAAGCGAGATTACGTTAGTTAGCGCCAAAATCAGTAAAAAAAAAATTATTTTAGTTGTCAAAAAACGTAAAAAAAACGTATTTTTGCGGCAAAATCCGTAAAAAAACGTATTTTTGGCGTCAGAGGCGAGATAACGTTATTGGCGCTAAAATCTGTAAAAACAATTATTTTAGTGCCAAAAAAACATTAAAAAAAACGGATTTTTGCGGCAAAATGCGTAAAAACGTATTTTGGCGTCAGACGTGAGATAACGTTATTAGCGCCAAAATCAGTTAAAAAAATTATTTTAGTGTCAAAAAACGTAAAAAAACGTATTTTTGCGCCAAAATCCGAAAAAAACTTATTTTTGGCGTCAGCGGCGAGACAGCGTTATTAGTGCCACAATCTGTAAAAAAAAAATATTTTAGTGCCAAAAAACTTAAAAAATTGATTCTGGCGGCAAAATCCGTAAAAAACTTATTCTGGCGCCAAAATCGTAAAAAACATATTTTCATCATCAGTAGCAAGATAACTTTATTAGCACCAAAATATGTTTAAGAAAGGAGTTTAGCATCAAAATCTGTAAAAAAACTGATTCTGACGGCAAAATCTGTAAATAATGTATTTTTAGCGAAAAAAATATGAATTGCGCAAAAATCGTTAGCGACCAAAGCATGATCATTTTATTACAAAAGGTACAAACAAGGACACATCAGACACTAGTATGCAGATTTGATAAGGATTAACCTTTGTTACACCCACTATAGGTGGGACTTGGGTCTCCTGGGAGGGTTTCATTGAAAAAATCGCGGCAAAAAACGCAGAGAAAACGCGCCAAAAAACGCGCCAAAAGACGTCCGGCGCTTTACATAGACTCCTGTAGTAAATTTTCTGCCCTGTACTGGCGTTTTTTAGAGCATGTTGCAAAATACGACCAGTCAAAAAAACAAGCAGAAAAAAGAAGCTCAGTGTAGACAGCAGGACGTTTTTACAATAGAAGTCTATGGGAGATGAATACAGTCGTTTTTCCAGCGTTTTTAGAAAACGAAAAAAGCTGAAAAAACTGACAGCTCTGTATACGGAAATATAAAAAAAGTTATGGCTGTTAGTGCTAGAACTTGAAAAATACTATATAAATTGGGTATCACTGTAATCGTTTTGGCCCAATGAGTAAAACTAATATGTCACGTATACTTCTTGTGGAGAGCTGTAAAAATTAAGGATAAAAAACACTACCAGGATTGCTATATTTTCTTGTGCTGTATTTAGACACAAATCTGCATTAAAAAACTACATAAAACTGTCGTGGGCGCATTTTAAACAAGATTTTTAGCCATCCCTACTGACATCAATAGAAAATTCGACCAAAGAATAAACATGTTCTAAGTTTTATTACTAGGGCAAAAAACTGACCACTGAAAATAAGCATTGTATAAACCACAATGTGTATTTTCTATTGAGGTCAATGAGAATGGTTCAATTTTGTTTTTAGATCAGTATTTCAAGTCGAATCGGGGATTCCGACTTGAAATACTGGTCATGTGGTCAAAAGTGGTCTCCATTCTTCTGTTGACATGCCGTCGCCTCGGTGCAGCAGTCACAAATTAGCAGCTGCAGCAGTTACACCCCTGTTCAGAAGAGATGTCGCGTTAATAGAAGATCGGAAACATGCGGCACTGGAAACGGGGATATGTGAACATAGTTTTTTTTTCCTTTTACTTGGAGTCCAGAAGCTATTTAAATAACTTTTTTAAAGAGGTGGAAAACCCCTTTAATGAGTTTATGAGTAGTGTTGAGCGTGTTATTATCGAAAAAGTTGAAATCGGCACAGTTTTTATGTTGATTGAAATTTTTAAAAAAAATTTGGGA